>JACXSJ010001059.1:6827-125185 GCA_014851325.1 Pentalonia nigronervosa | reverse complement strand
TAATATTAATTATGTTTGTGTTTAAAAACAATAGCAAATAATAAATAAAATAAATAATGTTCTCATTACATCAAATTTTAAAATAATACCCATTGTCCTATTATATATTAAAAATATGTACTTAGAATTTTAATGGCCCGCGAAAAAATTTCAGATTTGTAATGTGGCCCTTCAAAAATATTAATTGGTGACCCCTGATCTAGCTATTTCCCCAGGCAAAACAAATGACTGAACACTGATCACGTAGGTAATATTTGTCGTTAGTAAATTATTTTATCAAAGCAATAAAAATGCCTTAGTAACTAAGACAAAATGTTTGTACGTACCTATATCGTCATTGGTAATAAAGATAATGGTTTGGTAATGCCAATGAGCACTCGTGCAATTATTGGTTATTTATATAGGCACTATTATTTGTAATTACGTCATAATGATGTGTTACCGAATTCACGAAATCGGCAGAAAAAAGTTTGTCTAGTCCATAAAATTAGCGATCAAAACTCGCTGATTTCGTGCATTTGGTAGCCAAGTTGCCGATTTCACGTTGTCGGTAACAGCGTTGCTGATTTCATGAAATCGGCGTAATATATACACGTTGTACAGTGTAGTCCATCGTAATGGCTAACGGATGTCAAAATGAAACGAATCGTTACAAAATATACATGTGTGTGTGTGTGTGTGTGTGTGTGTTATAATTCGAGTAATTGGCATGCCATTTTACGTTTTGTGTCCATGTTTAGCGAATGGACGAAGCAGACAGTGCAGCCGATGATCCGTCTATTCAAAAGTGGTTGCTCATCGTTCACGTGCGGTCATTTTTTATGTTTTCCCACTGAGCTTGGTTGTATATTTTACACAGACCAGACCTTACATGACGATTGTAAGTGGTGCATCACGACTCTCGTCGGTTCGTTATTATCGATATATCTTGAACGGTTATTACATCTCGCATATAATAATATATTATTGTGTTATATTATTATAAGCGAGTAGTAACATGGTATGATTCGTTTAAAGATAAATATTAATTTAATCGAAAATTATTACGTTTTTGATTGATCATATGAATATTCTAGATAATTTAGTGATTACAAAATAACGTTTTTGAAAAATAATTATATTTTTTTTACGTTTTATCCGTATATATTTTTTTTCATTTATAACCTACTTTTTTGTAGCATTTGTTTTAAATTTTATATACAGAAACATAACCTATTTTTGAGAACTCGATGCATAAAAATTAAATTTCAAACTGGTAATCCAACGTGATCGGGGAATCTTGTTACGATATTAGTTATCCAGAAAAGGGTTTTTATTCCTTATGGATAAGTTTTCCGTAGCTGAGGTTAGAACATTTGTGTATGACGTGTTTATCAATAAAAGAAACGTTTGGTTTGTATGTCTAGAATAATTATTATTATATATTAAAAAGTACTTTACTGTTCCAGAAGATGGCTGTTAAAATGTGTAGGTATCGGTGAGTTCCCTCCCATTGGTCGTGTCTGTCGAACTGACTACATTATACATGGTGTGTGTTGGTGTTAAGCCTTATAATTATGCGTGTGTGTTAATATTATTGTATCGGTCAGCAGTTGATTGTACACAATGCAGAATTTATATATAATATACATAGTTGTCATGCAACATATTTATAATATTGTTACAGTAGCACAATTTTTTTTTATCTAAACATTAATGTAAACAATACAAAATGTGTAATAATTGTCGTTTTTTAATATTTTGTTGGTTGGTGCATACGGTTAATTAGCAATAATAGGCTATCAATAAATCGTTCTCATCATTAGTCGTGTGTACCTGTTGTTATTTCACATGCTTACAAAAACAGATTTTTTTTTTCGAAAAGAGTAGTTAATTACTAGTAGTTATTTAGTTATATCTTATTACATATAAGTATGTATTTAAAGTTTTGATGAGCGGAGTTGTGGCGGACCAACATTTTGCGGGAAACCTGAACCTCTATGCTCCAACACTCCGCTTATCTTAAGTTTTTAACTATAAATACTTATTATTAGTCTAAAATTTGATTTTTACATATTGAACAAAATATTTTCTTTTTGAGAAAATGAGTGATGAACTTTGAAAGAATCAACTTGTTTATTATAACAATGGGTTCACCAAAACGTAACAGTATGTAACGTAGTATTGTAGTAACGGTGCACATCCTTGGGCGCACTCATTGTAATATTAGTATGTTACAACGTTTACAAAGAGTTTTCTATAGGTTAGTTTAAATTTTTACGGAATTTATGATTAAGTGCCCGTCAAAAACAATTTTATATTCTGAACGTACATCAAATAATACGAATAACGATTAGACCGGTTATCACCAGTGTTAAACACAGATAATTATTTTTTCATCTAGATATAGACAAAGATAATAAACCGAAAATATATTTAGGTAAATATAAAAACAAACTTTACTAAAACTATCTATTTGATAGATAAAAGATAACCAGAATTAATTTGGATAAAAAACAGATCATTTTTTTAAAAAATGATGATTTAAAATTAAAATTATATTTGTTAAAAAAATGTATTAGGTTCATCATGTGAACAACATTAAAAATTTATTTAAGGTGTTTGGAATTTAATTTGATACACCCATAGGCTGTACACAATCAAGGTATTTAATTTCAACGAAATAATTTTTTTATAGTTTTTTATAATATTTTTTTTCGGCGTACAGAACTACTGCAGACTACATTACTAATGGGTAATGAGTAATATCATTGATTATAAATACTAGTATTTATAGTAAAGATTATCATTTTCTTTATACTAAAAAAATTTAAAAATATTTTGAAAATTTTTGAGCTAAGGCCTAAGAAATTTTTGGTTTTTTCAATTTTTTTTTATGAATATCGATAAAAAAAATTCGTTTGGCTAAATTTCTTGAAATTTTAATACAAGATTCTTCATAAATTTTAAAATAGCAGATCAAAAATAATAAAAATATATAGTCACAAATTTTTTTTATAAGCATTTAAATTTAAAATTTTGACCAAAATTCATCATCAAACATATATGCAAGTTGTTTTGTAGTTAAAAATTTATAAAATGTTCAGTTTTTATAGCTAAGGATTAAAAATTTAAAACAAGATATATCGTAAATATTTCATACTGTAACTAAAAAATCTAAAATATATATTTATATAGTTGATTTTTATAGGCATTTTAAGTTCAAATTTAGACGAAATTAGATATTTAAATGAAGAATAACGATGCTATTTATTTCGTTGTAATTTAAATATATTTTTCGTGGGTGCAAGAAACTTTTTAAGTATATTATTATATTTTATACACTCAATTAAATTTTCAAATTCAACGTTTTCTACAAAAATTAATTCAACCTACTGTATTATTAATAGTAAAATGAATTATTTTAATAGCAATAATATCTTCAAATACCCTTGTTAGACCGTTTTCGCTCAGAATCGTTTTTCGTATACAATGATTTTATATCATTGAATACGAATTTAATACAACCATGAAAGTGATCCACTAGATACCTACTGTACAGCAGAGCGATATTCACTTTTCGCCCTTTTTTTTTAATTGTACCAATTGTTAACATAATGAATTATTTTATAGAACAATAGAAATGAGTGTAAAGTATTATGTGTTTTTCAAGAACTTGCTATTAAATAAACTTTTGAATTTAAAAACTTTTTGTGACTCAAAATTTTTTTTTATTTTATAATGATCATTTTTTAGTGTATATAAAGGTAGAAAATGTATAGACAGTATAAAGCATTGATTTGTAAAAAGAACGACAATAAAATAAATGTCCATTTTAAGCGGTATTGGAAAGTGACAAAATTCTATTTCAACAAAATTCAGTACGATTGATGTTTGTTTAGAACTCTTTTGGACGCTATCGCCAAATAGATATCCAGGTTGTGCAATAAGAAAACATTTTATAAAAAGAAAAATCATCTCTGTATACTCATGCTCAAACTTTTTAACCAAGTTTATTTGTTTCTTTCTTCACTCAGCTGTAAAAAATAAAATATTTAAGGTGAAATAAGTTAAAGAAACACCAGGAATCGTATAAAGAAGTCAGTATTTAAAAGAAAAAAAGCTATTAAATAAAAAGTTGTCCACTGCAAACTAGTTGATTTTCCGAACGAGTTAACCTCCTAGTTTTAACTTTTAAATGGCCAATATTTTAACTTTTAGGAATTTAATGGCAAAAAACCTCATTAACAGTTTTTCGACTTAAATTTACTGTCATAATATAAAAATTGTTATACACTAAGGATATTTATGTTTATTTGATTTTTTTGAATGCAAATGCATTTAAGGTCCAAGTTTTGTTTAACTGTCTGATCTTTTTTTCTGGATGTATAGTTAAAATAAACTTAACTAAATTAATACAATTGGAATTCGATTGAGTAAATCTAGTGACTTTGATTTAACAATGATTTTGATACTATAGAAATAATTCTATTATTAATACCCTCTGTAAAAGTTTTTTACCAAATTTTTTAGAATTATATTAAATTTTAAAATGAATTTCAAAATATCTAAAAACAAATATTTATTTTTTAGTAGGTAACTAATCAAAATTATGCGTATATCCTAATTTATAATAAGTACTTCGCAAACTGTATATGTTTGATGAGATCCTTAACTCATTTAGATTTATCCTTTTAACGATTTATTTCACACTCATACATTTATTATATGCATGCCAATATATTTATTTTAAATGGTTTGTTGCCATATCATATTATTGAGTATCAGAAAATACTTTCTCAATAAATTAGATGACTAAAAATAAAGTTTAAATTTTGTTCTTTTACATTCTTAAGCAAAACATGAATGTATTAATTTTAATACCATGTAAAAAATATTTTTTAGGGCGTCTGTCACCACCTTTTGGAATAGTAAAAATGTTTTGATTTGTAACTTTGGGGGTGGTTTCTTTTAGAAAATTAGATCTAGTTGCTCTGGGGAGTCAAAAGTAAAAAGTCCTAGTACTTTTCAAAATCTAAAAAAGTTAAAGGAAAAGCGAGAATTTGTACGCAATTTTTTGGCAAAATTCATATTTTAATATTCTTGTTTCTCGTAAAGGCCGCATTTTAACATTATAATCATTATTATTGTCTTTAAAAAAAGTAGTTCATTCAATGTAAAACACTTATTATATTGGAAGTATAAACTTTTTAAAAATTTGTTGCTTACATGGTTTCAAGATTTTATAAAACAACATTTTTTTATAGAAATTATTTTTTTTTTCATATTTCCTATCCTTATAATTTTTAAGTTTTTATTTTTTTGAATGATAACATACAGTTTTGATATCATATTTTAAAGCATATTTTTTCTTAAAATTTTTTTACATAAAAATTGAATTTTGGACAAGTAGTTTATAAGTTATCAGTATTTAACGTTAAGACAAGCGGAGTAGTAGACCAACATTTCGTACCACTCCACTCCATCCATCAATACTTTAAATACTTTTATTTCATAAACTACTCGTCTGAAATTTTATTTTTAAATATTAAAATAATCTAAAAATATTTTACCTTAGAATATGAAATTGAAACTGTACGTTGACATTTGAAAAAGTAAAAAATTAAAAAATTATGAGGATAAAAAATATGAAAAAAATATTATTTTTTTATCAATCTTTTTTGTGTAACAACTTAAAACCAAGTAAAAAAAATATTTTTAAAAAGTCAATACTTTTCGATATAATGAGTATTTTACGTTAAATAAATCACCCTGTATTGTCATTTACGTTTAACTAAACTAAATTTTAACGAAAGTATAAGTTAAGTTATAGATAAATGCCCTATACGTATTTCATAGGTCCCGTGTTTCAATAGAATACCTGGATTACAATTATATATATATTAATGGATCAGTTAACTCTATATTGACAATTCAAATTACAGTTATTAACTTAATACATATTGATAAGTATATTGATTAAAGAGAAAATGTATATTTATAGTATTTTTAGTTTCAGAATAACAATTTACACCAAAATGAAAATACATAATAATAAATAATAATTTTTTTTCATAAATTTTAATGATATTCAATGTTATTACATTTTTATAATAGTATTCTACGAACGTAAGAATAATTAAGTGTATTTTATGTATACACCTAGCTCTCAGAATTAAAAATAACAAAAAAAAAAAAAAAATAATGAATGCTTTTTACATTTTTATATTTTAAATCTTTTATTTACATAAACACAAAATAAAAAAAAAATTTTATTAAATTAAAATTATTGAATTACTTAGTTTATACATTTTTGAAATATTATAAAATTATTTTATTTTACGTTTATTCAATCTTAGCAATTAGTTGATACTTTACTCTGTAGTTGATCACAATACTCGATGCAAATGTGTTTTAAATTATCCAGACACGCCTATTTGAAATAATGTTCAGAAGATTTTCTTGCACTTTTCGTTCTTATTCATCCACACAAATAACATAAACCAATTCTCTTAGGATGTTCATCTTCAACGAAGCCTAAAATTTCTATACAACGACTCCTTATATGTTTTAGTAGTTTCAAATTTTTAATACGCTTTTAAATATTCGGTTTCATAATCTGTAAAACTAATGTTTCCAAAAAGTATGATTTTTAGATTTTTTTATCAATATTCTTTGAAGCATATACATTAAAATCATTAAGCTCAATATGTCAATTAGATTAAAAAATATAGTAAGTGAAACGAACATTTTTTGAAACATCATACAGACTACACATTTGATTTAATCTATCAACGCCATATTTTGTTTGGTTATAAAATGTTATCATCTCTGGTTTTTGTTGATCTTCTGTATCATGGTTGATAAAAGTGTCATTATGCAGAGTGGATAGAAATATAACTAATTTATTCTTTTTCGGTACATATGATGGAATTGTACAGTCTTTTTGAAAATTAAATAATGACAAATGTATTTTCCAATTTTTCAAAATTGAAAATTCTTTTGGAATATGTGTTTTATTTTTTCTTAAAGTCTTAACCTCTGTCAACTGACAGTTGTTTTTCTGATAGTAAATTTTTCACCACTGGAAGTTAAGTGAAAATTATCCATTGTTATGTTCCTCTTAGTGCACTTCACTGGCTGAACCATTCTCTTGATAATGCTATTAACATTATTATTTATTTTATAAGGTCCTTCTCGTTGTTAATCAACATAAACCTTCAAATAGTAAATGCATTTTTTACGCCTACAAGAGTAAATTTTTTTATTCCATAACGCATAGGTTAATTTGGAATATATTTTCTAAACGAACATCTACCACGAAAGCAATTAATTGTTTATCTAATGTTAAATATTTGCTCGGAATAAAATTATTTTAAATATATTGTACAATAAGTTCAAAAAGTTCCCTTGTAGAAGTTAATTTATCAATTTCCCTCTTTTCTGGACGGTTCGTAAAATCAGTAAAATGTAAATTTCTTGAAAATAATCCAAAACGTTGAACATCCATAGTAAGATAAATAGACTCAAGTCTAGTTTTTTCATCAAATAAATTAAATATATTTTATCGACTAGTTTTTTTGAAATTTCTTGCAAGAATTAGAATACCAATCAAAGTCTTAATTTCAACTTTATCAATTTCCATAAAATCTGGAGCTCGTTCGTATTTTTTCCGTAGAGAAGAAATTTTTGTATTTGTACTTTTAACAATAATATTTATTACAACTTCATCGAAAATCAAAAAAAAAAACATTCCAAATGAGTTTTTAAATTTTTTTCTGTCGCTTTTGGAACAGGTAGATGGAAAATAAATGATAAGCATAGCCAATGTGCTCTAGTAGGTGCTTTCTTGATTTGTCTAGTATTATATTTCCCAAAAATTATTTACTTTGTAACATTGCACCAATATTGTCACTGTTTGATTCACTTTTATTTTCATAGTTACTATTTTCTGTATTCGTGTTTTCATTATTTATATTTACCTGATCATCCAATTCACCATCACTGTCAATGTTATTGTCAAAAATCAGTTCATCTTCATCATCTTCTAATCATTTTTAAATATCGATTTTGTTGCTTATTTTATTTATAATTAATCACATGCAAAAACTAAAAATATTTCAATATTGTTTTCTAAAATATAATTTAAAAAAAAAAACTAATAAAAGACGACTAAAACTGAAATATTTTCGAAATACCAGGTTTTGATTTTAATGTAATTTTTATAGATTCATTAATATTAATGTTTTGATTAATAATATACGTTTAGAAAGAATCTGGAAAATGACATAATATGCAATATGCATAATATTTAGTTATTTTTTTTCGAATGATTTATCATTTTTATTTTTTTATACACTACAACGCTACATTTTGTATCGACGTAGTTTGAAATTATAATTAAGAAAATAATTATAATTTTTATAAAACTTAATTTACCATTTGTACACAATTTCAAATTGAAGTAAGAGCATTTTCTGAAAAACAAGACAACTCTATTATATATCATAAAACCTTTAACGAGGTCTTATTTTCCACAGAACTTATATACAGGTAATATAGAAGAGGCTTAGACGTATTACTTTTTTTTGGTTATTAAAATTGGTTTTTCTGATATTACGATGGCCAAATATTCCCTATGTAGTTAACAATATGAATATAAGTTTCGTTTGTTCGGACAAAATAAAAGGAGAGGGAACCGTGTTTATCTTATTTTTTAATGTCGAGTCATTGAATATTGTTTGCATTGCGCATTACTCCAAGTATCGGAGTGTACTTTCCCCTTGTGTAATTCACGTCTGCAGACTTGTATCTCAAAGTGATTGAAACAAAAATGCCCAAGAAAGTTTCTCTTTATTTTTTAACGTTCCAAAGATTAAGATAAGCGAGCCCATTGTTGTCGTAGATTGAAATCGCGACGAAAATAACGATAATATATATATATATATACATACATACATATATTATAAAATACTGCTTGTATACGCGTCTCCTGACCGAGTCTTGAATATTCATTATTATCTTCCACTGTATACATAAATGCGTACACATTTATTGTACATATTAAATACATTAAATACGTCTTGTGTATAATATTTTGGAAGACGACGTGTACACAAAGTCTTATCAAGTAGGTAATTATAATCGCGAGTATTAATATACACAAAACATTATATTAAATACCATACTGTAGTCCTTGGAAATTAAGCTTTTTCATATTATTGATGCCAGCCATTCAATTGTTTGGCGAAAAAAAATAAAAAACTTGCCTACCTATTGTTATTGAGTAGAGGTATAGAAATTTAATTTAGTCGTAGAATATCAAAATTGCGTGTGGCACTCGAGGGAAAGCGATAATAAATGTAATAATACCTGTGAGTACTCGTAATAATAATATGCCCAGGATAAAGGTTATACATATATATAATATATACGGACTTGACGTTATCGTTCATATATATTATGCTTGCGATGACCATTCGTGTTCGGTGGATTACAATTTTATGTATATTACCTACGCATTTCGAGAAGAATAATTTTTTAAAAAAAATTAACAATTTATTGGGATTGGATAACTTTAAGTTTTACCATGTATGTCTAAAACTTTCATAATATAATAAATGTTATTGATACTATTTTAAATTATTGGTGTAAAAAATAATAATTTTTTTTTTCAAGTAATGACCGGCGTTTTATTGAATTGAACAATAAAAGAAAATTTGTTTTAAAAAAAAACCATTTATTGCTCTGCACTATGGTAGGCATCGAGTAGGTTACTGCAATGGTTATAACAATTGAATAAAATTAACAAATTATTGCATAAGAAAAACGATTCTGAGCGGAGATAGTTTGTCACCTAGTTTCTAAGAATGCTTTATTATATATTTTTAATGCTATTAGTAATTTATTCTTTTATTAGTAATACAGTAGGTTCAATTAATTGTTAACAAAAACTAATAGCAGGTATACTATAATATAGTAATATAGTAATTATTATAATATTATTACTATTTACTAGCAGTTATTAACTTAAAAGTCGATAGTACGATGTATAGTAGTATAATGGTAAAAATGTTCGTGGACTCGTGGTAGAAAAAATTTAGTATTAATCTAAATGTATTGAAAATGAAATAGAAAATGATTTTAAGTAAAGGTGAAATGTTTCAAATGTTTACGATTAATATTTTTTTAAACAGTATCCAAATAACAATCATCGGTATTGTACAATTTTAAATTCCAAACTTTAAACGTTTATAAAAATGTTATGTAATCTTATACTACACTTTTTTTTTAAAACTCTAAAATGGAAAATTCAAGAGAATCTTATAAAATGTTCAATTTCTATATCTAAGGATTGATAATGCACTACAAGATTCCTCATAAGTTGTTCTAATAGCAGTTGATAAATATTGATTTAAAAGATTTTAAATTTTTTAATATTTAGATTATTAGTTTAAAATAATAATATAATTCCGGATTTTAGATTTCATATAGGCGTCTAGGCTATTGATCTATCTAGTTTCTATGTTGGCAGCAATCAGTTATTACAGTGTGTTATAGGCACTTCGATTAGTGTTGTAAGTTGCAACACTAATCATTATTTATTAGGTATGTAATATGCGTATAATATATTGATATATTGTTATATATTTATATGAAACTAATAAATAATTTATAGTATACATGTTGGGTTATACAATTACATAAAATATTTACATATACATATTATAGCGAATTCCGTCAGAGACGTAGTCGTTTTTTCAGATTCATGTTTTTAACGGGGAGAGTCAGAGATGAATATAATAATGAGCGATGGAAATAGGTTATGCGACGAGAATGAATATATAGGAAAAGGATGGAAAAAATGTGTGCAGCTTCGAGATAACGTGTCGGCGGAGATGTATATATTTTTAATACTTTGTCGTACGTTTCCATTAAAAGATTGGTAAAATTTTGGATATTAATCAAAAAAGTTGAATCGTCCCCAGCACAATGCACGACAATGATGAAACCAGATTAAAAAAAAAAAAAAATCCTAAAATAACTTTTTCATTTGGAAGACCATTGAAATAAACAAAAGCAGAAAGAATAGAAAACCGGCATTAGTCTGTTGTATTTTTGCAATAATAATTATAGTTACGTTGCTGGACGCTACATTATTTGTGAAAGTGTATCGAAAACGTATTTTCATCGTTTTCGAATCAGATAGATATTAGTGTCGAATTGACAAACAAAATTTCAAGTTTTAAGTTAAAACACGTGGTTTTCACTCAAACATTCTTAGCCAAATACTAGGCATGTGTCACGTGCAACACGTCATTCAAGTGTTGTACAAAGACAACACAAAAATTATCTATAAAAGATAACAGATAATTAATTTCATTGTATTTAGATAAGACAATAGATATTCCTTTATCTATTAATCTATATTATATTATAATAGATAAAATATAACTACATTTATCTAGACAGAAACAGATAATTTAAAACTTGAATTTGTAAAATAGCATTTCTGCTATAGAGATAACACAGCAAAAAGATGGACAAGTGGGTACCGTTTTGTTGTACAGTAGTTGTCTAATGTGTCATTGCAATGTATGTGTTAAATTTGAATTCAATGATAATTCCAAGATAACTATGGATAAATCATTGTATACAAAAAACGATTCTGATCAGATACGGCGTGTCAGCCTAGTGTTTTTTATAACAATGTTATAATCGTTTTAGTAATACTAGGTAGCTTGAAATCATTTTGGCCAAAAACACTACATTTGCATATTATTTAAAAAATGATTATCCTGGAAGGTTAGTCCATTTTATTTCTAAAAATGTCGGTATGTACTATATAGTATACATTTAAGTTTTATAAATAAATTTAAAGAAAAATGAGATTCATGATGAAAATGTTGGATTTTTTTCTTTCTACAACCAACTATTTACTTACTATTTATATACAAAAATTAAATACTAATAATATACTATAATATAATTTATAATTTGTAACTAATGGAAACTATAAAAAACAAAAAAAAAAATCCAAAATTTTCATCGTAAATCTCATTTTTTGTCAATTTTTTTTTTGTTTTTCCAGACATATTTAAAAATTACATAGGATTTCTTATTTTTGACCTCTCAAAGTACAAACTAGATTCAATTTTCTATCAGAAAAGATGCTAAAATAGAAAATTGGAGTATTTTTATTGCTCTAAAAAGTAATGACAAACGGAAAAAATATACATCCTTGTAAAATCAATAAATTATCTAGCTCCGTTCAGAATCTAAAATTACGTAGATAAAGATATAAGGTAACTGAATTTAAATTTATATAGATAATGTTAAAATATAAATACTTTTTTATCTAGATAAAAAAGATATTTTTAATACACTTATAAATCCAACTTTTTAAGAGTACAAATTAGCTATTACTTGAATATAATTTAAACACGGATAATAAGTTTAGAAACAAATCTAGTTTAGGGCCCAAGTTAATATTTCAATTTTTTTCGAACACCTATGCATTTCAACAAGTTTAGAATGATGATGTAATCAGAATTTGTCGGTTGAACTTAGTTTCAAAGTTATAGTATAATGAAGTTTACGATTTTGTGATTTTTACGCGTTCGCACAACGCTCTAGTTTACCATGCTTTTAATTATCTTTATGCTATACTTAGCTATAATAACTATGTTATAAATAGACAGTAGTCACTCGCTACGAACTTCAATTAATAAGTTCAGTAAATTAAAAAAAAAAAAATACATAGCAAATTTGGATAACTGTTGTCCGTGTTTATGTCCAACAAGACATAATTACGAAATACCATCGGGCATATAAATAAAGAAATAATGGTGATAAAAAAAAGTTAATAGGTAATCGATCGTGAAAAGTAGTCTAATGACTGACTGATAACTAGCAAGTTCGATGTGGTGCATATAAATACTACATAATACTGTAGTAGTGTAGTTAACGGGGAATAAAAAAAAACTATAAATGTGTGATATATTAATATTCAATTTGTATCTTTAGGATTATAATATTATAATATATAAATTGAAACAGTCACAATTCATGATGATCATATTAATAGCTAATATAAGGGTATTATGAATATAACTGTTGAATGTCTTAATACAATACAAGGGTGACTAATGTTTCCCTTTATTATTAGTAATTATTATGATAATTTAGTTTTTATGTATAAAATATAAATATAAATTTGAAATTCTTAATTTTTTTTTTTTTTTTTTTTGTTCAATAAACTTTTAATTATAAACGGTAATAAACAAAATATTCGTTGGATAATAAAGAATTCAAAAATAAATTAATTGGGAATATTAAAAAAAAAAAAATTATAAGTTGATTTAAAAATAACGTAAAGGCAAATTAGTTAAGTTAGTTAAGTTGTTTAAAACATCAAACTGATAAGTTAAGCTATATGTTGAAATTAACTTAACTCTTAACTTATTAAATAGTTAATACCCAGTCTTTATAATTAAAGGATACATCATTTAGAATAATTCATTTTTAAAATAATGTATTTATATTAATTACCTACTTATGATGTTTATAATAATAAATAAAAGGATACTTTCTTTGTTCTTAAATATTATTATTATTATAATATAAATTGTTTACAATATTAAAATATTATTAATTATAAGTTATTTTTATCTATATATTTGTCTAGATTTAGATGCGTTTATCTAGATAAAAGATTTTTTTCTCATAGATAATTATTTAGATAACTTGCAATTATTGATCTAGATAAGATAAAAGATAACTAAATATTTATCTAGATCTGATAATAAACAGGGCGATTCACCAAGCATGCTCATCCTCATTCTTTCTTTAATAATAAATTTATTCAAATTCTGATTTTTAAAATTTTAAATATACTCAAAAACTATATTTTCAAATTCTTGAGATATTTTCTTCTCCTTGTGGAGTTTCCTTATAGTGATGAAAACTTTTGTTTTTCAAACTAACCTATTTTTAACTGTAAATTATTTTGTGCATATCGATTTTAAAAATATTGATATACCTAATTTAAAATTCGAACGAGTAGTGTTTCAGATTTTTAAATGTTTATTTTTAGGATAATAGTCCTTAAAAATAGATTTAAAAAAATATAAAATAGATTTAGCATAGGATCCAATGTTTATTGTACATTGACCGTTTTTACAAATTATAAATGTTGATGTATTAATATTTATTATTTTAATTTTTAAATCATCAAATTTACCGCAATATAATCTTCCAAACCCATTGTCATAATATGTACCTATTATTTTAAGTAGGTACACAAACTTAAACAACTAAATCTGTTTGTTTTAATTTTGATTTTGATACATTGACATTTTCAGAAAATTATCTGCTAAATAATTAACAGTATATAACCCCTTTTATATACTGTAAATTATTTTTAATTTGAAAAACAGAAGTTTGTATATATTTATTATACCTATATTTTGTATTAAAACATTTAAATTCATTGGTTATCACTCATCATTCAACATGGTCTTATATTGACAATAACATATAAATGTTTTAAAAATTATATCAATGATAGAGTAGTAGTTGATGGTACATAAATACCAGTGGAAGTACTTAAATGTCAATCAAGTAGAACTTGAACAAATTCGTTCTACAAAGGAAAGCTTACAATAGCATTTATAGTCGGCATTAGGTCAGACTCCATACGGTTTGATTACAATTATACATTTTTATATGGTGGCAGAGCGTCAGATAAACATATTTTATGGAGAGCAATATTTTAAAGAAGTGTGAAATTGGTGATGCGCTTTTGGTGGATAAATGTTTTTTTATTTAATTATGTGCTTTAGCTGGTGTAAGATTATTTTGTCCACCATTTATAAAAAAACAAAAGCAATTGAGTATGGTATCAATATACATAATATGGTTTTACTATTGTATATATATATTTGAATGACTACATTTTATGCGTTTTAGTGTAATCATTATATTTTTATATATTGGTATATATATATATAACAGTATATTAAAATTTTAATTTTTATTAGTTTTTGTTACAATTATTTCACAAGGAAATTTATTAATAAAACATTGCAATAAAGTCTATTTTGTTTTCTGTTAGCTCTTTTATATGTGTTCTGTCAAACTTTTTTGTGTGTTCTGTCAAACGGTTGCTGTCGTCAATACTCAAATTTATGCAACCTATAGTTGTCTGAAATCGCTGATCGTAGTATAAGTGATACAAAATTTCATAAATTTAATCTTTGAGAAATTTATTAGAGGAAATTTTTAGATTTTTTTTGAAATTTTTGAAATGTATGTAATTTAAAAATTAAATATATATTTTTTTAAATACAATTTAAATTCGTTTATTGTCCATTAGACATTGGTATAATAAAAATTATAAATTATTTTTATTAGTTTAACTTAATTCATTTATATATTTTTTATTTTTATTATCAACATTTTTCATTGAATTTCCATCACTATGTAGTATACTAGGTATTTACTAAAAGCTAAATTTCATAATTTACTTCAAAATTTAAATTGAGTGTTCAATTTGTTTACCTACTTGGAATAACTTCTATTTATTTTTTATTTTTGGAATACTTACAGAATAAATAATGCTTTTTTTGTTTGAGACGATTTGAATATTTTGATGATTTAAAAATATATTCCTCGATGAGAGAAGAAAAAAATCAACGAAAATAAGTCCATAGCTACATTTTATAAGTGGTTTAAAAATTAATAGAACAACGAAAAATCCCTATAAAATATCTTATTGCAGTAGATACAAATATTATTTGGTTAGACTTTTAATAAATTCTAAAGTATTTCAGTGTAATGTAGAAGCTTAAATACAACCAAAATAATCCTCGCATGCTATAGCGATTCATTACTATCTAAATGCATTTTCTAAATTATTTAAACTACCTACCTACTAAAAAGGTAGTTTTTAAATTTTAATTCAAGTGTATTTATATAATAAGTTACCTATGTATACCTTATAGATTCAAGGTGTACAGTTTATAATATATATGAGTTAAAAAGTGTTAAATGGAAATATAATGCGATTTGCAATGTCACTTCCTTCCACAATTTATGTATGTTACCTTTTTTTTGAATTCAGAAATATTATCTTTATGTATGTATGCTTGAAAATTAGGAGATTATCAATAGGCGGACAGCATATTATACTATACTAGTAATGTCGCCTGTAAACCGTGTACTACTAAGACGGGTTTTTTTTTCAGTAGTGTTTAATGGCTACGCGTAATGTTTTATAATCTTACACTTGCACTGACATCTTATACTTACAATTCAACATATTTTTTAGTTCATATTATATTTTGAATATCTTATTTAAAAGCTATAAGTGTGAATTAAAGTTTTTAAGAATGTTGAACTTACAATATTTTGAACAAAGTCACATTAGTGTTTGATAATAAACACTAAGACAATGTTACCGGAAACGTTTTTAATATATCAAAGGAGTTATGCAAAAGAGTTATTCATAGTCCTTATGCATCTTTTACCTTGTTTGTTGTAAGAAAAATTTATATACCTAGGTTTTTGTTTTATTTGGA
Organism: Pentalonia nigronervosa; assembly: GCA_014851325.1. Lineage (NCBI taxonomy): Eukaryota > Metazoa > Arthropoda > Insecta > Hemiptera > Aphididae > Pentalonia > Pentalonia nigronervosa. The sequence continues at coordinate 108,626 of JACXSJ010001059.1, read as the reverse complement.
CTCAAATTGGAGATACATTTCATAAAACCCGGACATCTAAGAGTTTGTTTAAGTGCCTTATAAGTATCCAATTTCTTATGCAGCGTTCCCAAAATTACTGAACAAAACAAAATTGTTTTTGGGATATTATTTTACAGTCGAGTACGTCATATTAATTTCTTTTATACAATATTTAATTTTATTTATATGTTGAGAAAAAGTCATAATGATTATGCATCATACGTGTGATAATATTATTTTGTATTAATTTGAGGTAAGTATAAAATAATAATTTATCATAGGTAATACCAAAACAAATGAATAAATCGTATAATTATTTCGTATATTATCGTGGCTTATTTTTTTTGTTTTATTATTTATTAGTTTATTAAATCTTGTCATACAAGTTATTATGATATTATCATAAATTCGTACTTGTACGCTAATATTGTCGTTATTGCCAAATTAATGGGATATGGCATTTAATTTGATACGAATACGGAAAAATAATCGTTAATATTTTTTTACTAGGTAAATACGTAAATATAAAATCAACCTACTTTAAATTATGCGAAAACGTGTTTTTAAGGCATGAATGTTCAAAAAATCAAATTGCCAATTGGCAATTAGAGTAATGATAATACAATTATATAATATGTAATTACAATGAATTACGCCACTATACATTTTTTTTATTATACACTACCTATCTAAATGTATATTACATATTTTTCTCATTCAAAAATTATTGAAAATAATGGCTATATTAGTCTACCAAGTAGATATTGCGATATTAAAGAGAAATCAAAAATATTAAAACAATTTGTATCAAATAGCCATCACGCAACATAAGGGATGAATTAGTAATGCATCGACTATGAATAGGCTACAGACATTTTATCAATGGGCACTTAATGAATAAATAAGAAGAAAATATTAGTCAAGCTCAAAGTGTTTCAAAGACAATTAAACATATATTTAATTATAATGCAGGAGTCACTCAAGTGACGATACATAAATCCAATATACTTCAACACCTATATGATTCACCTAGACCAAACGAAGACATGATCAAACAAATAATATTTAATGCAATTAATTTGTATTGGGTCGTTTAAAAAATAATAATAAATACAAGTAGAATGTAATTCAAAATAAAATATAAATGTAATTTTAGCTTTAGATATAATATTTATTTTACACTTAATGATAGATGTTATATTTTTATTTAAAAAAAAAAATCAGAAATATTTTTTTGTATATTTAATAAGTTATTAAGTTGGTCAAACTATATTAAAAAAAATAAAATATCCAATTTAAAACATCTGTGTTGTTGCGGCACAATAACAATGCATTATATTATTATTTATAATTATTTATTATCTACTGTTACATTAACATGATAAACATAAAGGTATATAAAAAATATACCATTATGAGTCAAACATGAATTGTAAACCAATTATTAATGTTATAGACTATCGAATCCAATTTAAAATGTTCAAACTAAAATTCCTGAAATAGTAATCACATTTTATCAAGAACACTGCCGTGATAAATAATGGTTGATATATACGTATACTTGTATGAAATGTATTACAGGTATACATTAAATACTCTATACTTAGTCTATAATAATTGTTAGTTGTATGATGTTTAACAGTAAAATATTTAACTAATTAAAGTCAATAAATCAATATTAATAGTTATTAGAAAAGACAATAATAGAATGATACCTATCTAAACATCCTACTGATTTGGCCTAAGCTCTCATGGAAATGGATTGAGTGGGCCAAAAATGTTTTTCCTGCTGATTTTATATTTGTACTGTTTGAATTTTCTGTTTTGTTATTTCTAGTGTAATTATTTATTTTTATTAATTTAAGCCTTGGCAGCGAAAGCCATTGGTTGACAATTAACAATATGTGTGTAAGTATTTTTATTTTTACATAATAATGATTCTACTTACAATAATAATAATATGTTTACAGATTTGATATGATTTCAATACAATAAATTTTCAATTCTAATTTCTTTTATGAAATTAAGTGTTTGTTTTAGTGTGTGTTAGTGTAATTATTTTTATTATTACAACTTAAAATCTGTTGATTATCATTAGTTAATTTCATTGTGAATATTATTTATATTTCTTTATGTCGTTATAATTATTGTGATATTGTTTAAAACCATACGAATAAATAAATAAATAATTCAATAACACTTTATAATTAGGTAATAACAGCTTGGGCAAACATTTTAGAAAATGCTATAAAATTTGTCGTACGTTAAAATTGTTAATAATGATTTTGCTTAATCGTCTAAATCAATAAAAAAAACAACATTTCGTTTAATACAAACTTGTGGTATATTTCACTAACATAAAAATGTTTTCACTATTTTTGTAATAATTTTTTAACTGACTGTAGACTATTAAGGAATGTCAAAAATAACATATTAAAAAAAAAAAATTTGTACATAAGTGATCAAAAAAAAAAAAAAAAAAATGTACATATATATAGACATGCAGTGAATACAAATAAGATAACCTATGAAATCTATTTTTGCAGTCGACCTGATTTTCAATAAACGAGGTGTTATCAAATAACGATAGCGTCATCTAAAAAATATGAAAAAAAATTGATTTTATATTTAATAAGTAATATAGTAAATTGATAGATGTTTATAATAATTTTAGGTTTTCATGTCTAGATAGTACGGTAAATTTTATTAAATAAAACTTCCAAAGCATTGATCAATAATATATTTACAAAATAATTTAATTAACATTGAAATTAATTTAAAATGTTCATATTTTCGAATACATTTATGTTTGAGAAAATCATGATTCAGAATATCTAAAATTATTAATATTATTTTAAATTTAATGTCTTACTAAGAAATATTAGATTTTATTTTAAATACTCTTGAAAATTAAAAATAATAGTATACTTATATTATAAGTGTTTTTATATAATATTTATTTATTCCCAGTATACCTTTTTAAATTTAAAATGCTTATAAATAATTCACTTTAAATTTAGTAGGTACATATTCAATATTTATAATATTCAAACAACTATTTTGCTTCAAGAAAACAATTTAAAATATTGATTATCATATTTTATAAACAATACAGACCTTAAAAAAAAATCGTTCTAATATAAAATTGTTATATCAATTTGATTTTGTTGTAAATCGGAATTGAAATAACAACTTATAGCTATTATAGAACAAAGAAAACTAAAAATTACCAGAAACAAAAATATTTTTTTTGAACTACTATTTTAATGAAACTACAATAATTAATATTTGTTATCCGTGTAATAAAAGTGTATTATTTTAATCAAGCTTTAGTGCATACATATCGAATAACATTATAGGTATGTGTTCATTCTTCTTTTAATATAAGGGAATGGCATTCGAAAGAAAATATTAAAAAATATCTCATAAACTTCAAATTTCAACTGGGACACTGACAGTTTTTATTTTGGAGGAAAAGTGCTGGAAAATTGATGTATGGCCTGATAACACTGCAGCCATTCTTATACGGCGATGAATTGTACGCTGGGGAAGGGGATTCTTAAAGTGGACAAACAATTTAGCTAGTGAGATAGATTTATGGTGTAAACGTCTCTAAGTTCCCGTAGTACTGGTTTAAGGCAGTCTTCGTAATTTAAGGTCTGGGGAATTGCGTGTTTTTGTCATGCCCCTTGCTCGCACTTCTGCACCAACCTTTCTGAAATATCCCTCCCCTCAGACATTTCCTTTGTTTTAATTAAATCGGAAAGTGACTTGGAAAAAATATTGCCTGGCCAATTAAATGGACTTTTGGTTGTACTATCTCGATTTCAATTTGTATACAATATATATACTACACCAATTAAATGACAGCAACACATAAATTATACATGGATTATTATTAAACCATTATTTCATTACCGCTGTGACACTATAAATAAATTTAAACCTAACAAATAAAAAAACATTTTTTTTTTCGTTTCATTAGTTTTTTTTCGCACGCTATTAAAAATTGAATAGTTTTCAAAATAAGACGTCTACTTATATTTATGAGCATTGATTATAACGGAATCAATAAAATTTAGTTTTTATTTTACAACTCTACCTAAATATAGTCAAGACAGAGTGGAATTAAAAAGTTTGGACAATGTGGTTTTACAGACAATTAACATCGACTGATATTTAAAACTGCTTATCGTATACATAATATATTATAAGTGTTACCTACATAGTAATATATGCATACTGGAATACCAATTAAAATAATCTACAGAATTTCTGTTAACTAAAGGAACAAAAACGAATAAGTATATCTATTATCATTGAGTAAGTATATATAGTAAAGACTATACATATTGTACTATCAACGCTTAATGCTAATACGAATAAATGGCATAAACCGTAATGTGTAAAAATAACATATCATTTGCGCCAAAATGTGTAGACATAAGAGCCAATCTAATATTATATGTCTGCTATACCCAACATATGACATAAGCGTTAAAGGTGCAAAAATGACTTATAATTTGCGTCAAAATTAATATTTTATACATTTTATATAAGTAGCTATTTAAAAATATTTGAAATTGTCAACAATCGTTAAAAAATAAAAATAAAAAGACATGAAAATAAATATAATTTTGATAAATTGGTTGATTGTTTAATAGAAATTTTTTCATATATCCTATACAATTTATTTTACCGAATTAGAGTGTGGCGCGGTCGTACGCTCAACTGCGGAAACGCCTTGAGTGTACGTACCGGCCGGTGTTGCTAGTTCCCGGATGGGTGACCACCCGGGTTTTTAGCAACAAATCCTTGCCACACATACAAAAAACGTGTTCCAACTCAACCGTTCCTCAACCCACAATAAAAACCTACAAACAGGCTAATAACCTCAGTAGTTGAAGCCTTAATTCTAATAAAAAAAAAAAAAAATTTATTTTACCATTCTGATATTTCTTCCATTGTGCAATTATTTCTTCGTGGGATACCCTTAATTTTTTGTTTGGAGGAGAGTTTATAATAAAATTATGAATAAACATTTAAATGTAAATGTTTTGCTTTGCAATTTTAATGATATATCAATAAATTACTATATGAATTTAATATCTGTTATTTATCTGTTATTTATTATCTATTAACCGTGGCACACAGGTACCTAGGATTTTGGCGCTTTTGTATGATACGGTATTTTTCTTTATCTCATTTTGGTGCTTACGTCTTCCACTGACTCATACCTAGGTAAAGCAACATTATACTGTCATTATTAAAGTTTTATCACAGATACATTCCTAGTTTACCGGTTTGAATTAATACATTTTCACTTGAAATTCCCAATAAATTTGTATTTTTTAAATGTTTTTATTTTTTGTTCATCAAACAATTTTAGATTCTGATCGGTTTTTGCGTATTGAATTTACAGTGATAAGTGTTTTTTTAACATTTTTTTTTTGTGTCTGACAACATTTTCTAGGGCAGTAAAAGTGCTTCAATTTTCTTTATCAGCATCTTTTCTAGTAATAAAGTGAATCTAGTTGATACTTTGGAGGGTCATATATAAAAAATTCTCAATAATTTTCAAACGAGTCGGGAAAACAAAAAAAAAATTAAGAGAAAACGTTTTAACACTATAAAATGTTCAATATATTTTGACTCTTTTTGAGCTATAAATAAGTATAAGAAATATTCTGTTTATTTATTCTTTTTTTTTTTACTGTCAATAAAATTTTTTTCACTTAGTTAAAAAATTTAAAAATTTAATATAAGGTTTCTCAAAACTTATTGTTAGTAAAAATTAAAAAAAGTTGAGCGTAAGTCTATAATATTTTTTAACAAGCATCTAAAGTTAGTATTTTGACAAAATACGACAAAGTCACAAAAATTTACAATTTTTTTGATTTAGAAATTCATAAGATTTTATCTGTTTAAAATTTAACATAGAATTCTCCATAAGTTTTTCTTCCTTTTACAAAAAAAAAAAGTTTATTGGAAAGTCGAACTAATTGTTTATGAACGTTTGGAATACCCGTAAACTACAGATTTCTCAGAGAACGATATTCTTATTTTGTAATAATTTAAAAACAAATAACTGTAACACTTTTAATTTTCAGCGAATGTTGAGATTACCAATTTCTATACGCCATAATATTTCAAAAATATTTTGAAACTTTTTGAGTCATTTGTAGGCATAAGACATTTTTCGTTTTTATAATTTTTTTTACATTTTTATTAAGTCAAAAAGGTTGAAATTATAATACAAGATTCCTCCATAAGTTGTTAAAATAGCAGTTTAAAAATATTAATAATACACAAGCATAATATTTTTTTATAATCATTTAAAATTCAAATTTTGACCAAAATTCATCAAAATATTGAACATTTGCAAATTATTTTGTAGTTAAAATGTTTAAAATGTTTAATTTTATAGTTAAAAATTGAAAATTTTAAACAAGGTTTCTCCTAAGTAGTTTATATTGTAACCAAATAATTTAAAAAACAAAACTAATTTTTATAGACAATTTAAATTCAAATTTAAACGAAATTAGATATTTAAATAATGAATAACGATGTTAATTGCTTCGTTATAATTTACAAATATTTGTCATAGGTGTTTGAAACTTGTTATATGTATTATTATATTTTATACACCCAATGACATTTTAAAATGCAATGTTTTTATCAAAAATTAATTGAACCTACTGTTTTATTAAAAGTAAAATAAATTATTTTAATTGCAATAATATCATAAAATATACTTAGTTATGTAGGCTGACAGACTGTCTTCGCTTAGAATCGTTTATCATATAAAATGATTTTCTTGACACCTACTATATAGCAGAGCGGTACTTACAGGCCGATCTTTTTACGTATATGTATATAAAAGTTATATTATTATATATAATATTAAATTATAAAAAGTATATGTTTTCGGAATTTTCAATTAAGTTGCGAAAACTTTGATAACTAGTGTCTTATAAACACTAGAAACACGAATCCGAGATTTGAATGAATAGTTTGATAATTTTTTTTATTAATTCTACAAATGTCGTGTCCTACGTAATAACGGTGTATGAACCTAAGAGACGAAAGAACAACGTTCAAACCCTGTATACTGAACCTTAGTATAAACTATAAAGTGTTTGAAATCTTTTTGTGCTAACTATGTAAAGATTTGATATTTTGGACTTTTTAGTTCTTTTTCGATTTATGAATGGTAAAAGCTTGAAAATTTAATACAAGGCATAAATAGTTCACATCACAATATCAAAATGAGCAAAAATAAGCAAATTTTAATACTACAAGTTAATAAAATACAAGATTTCTCACGAATTATTTTTACTAATTATTGGAATTACTAGAAAGATTAACGTAAAGCAACATATATATTTTATGAGCGATTAAAATTAAAATGTTGACAGTATGGATATTTAAACAATCAATAATATTATGTTATTTTGTTGTAATTCAAAAAACCAATGCAAATTTCAAAATATTTAGATTAATTTTGAGCTATTACACCACGAATTTATCTACACCGTTATTAACTTCTTTTTATTTATTTATCTATATTATGAGCTGAGCCTTTTTTGCTTGAAAATATAGTTTAATTAATTGACAAAATATGTGAAAACAGTAGATACAAAAGTAAATAAAAGGTAACAAAGGTAATAGAAATAAAAATAAAATAAAACCATTAAAAGAATGTAAAGTGCTGGTCTACATTGGCGTTTGACATTAATCGTCTCAGTGGCTCGTTCGCCAAGTAATTAATGCTAGTATGTAGTAATTAACCTAGCATGAGAGATAGAAAAAGGAATAGTGGATCGGGTTGAACGCCCAGTTACTTTAAAACAAATTAAAAAGACTAGGGAAGGAGAATCGACTTTGTTATTCAATAACCCTTCAAGGAACTTAAGACTTGTGTCTACATTCAGCTAAAGAAGATAGGTCAAGAGCTAGCAATCTGGGTATAATCATGTGGTTGACAATGGATTTTTAACATGCAGCTGGAAAAACGCAAAAACTTACGTTGAACACCTTTAAGCTGTCTTGAATGGTTAGTTGTATGGAGATCACAAATCACGCAACCATATTCAAGCACAGGATGGACAAGTGCACAATACGTTTTAACTGAAATACGGAGGTGAAAGTCTTTAGCTAAACGTATAACAAAACCTAGTGTTTTAAATGCCTTACAGCATACATATTCAATGTATAGACTAAGAACGAGATTATGACTTAATTTGAAGTCAAGGTCAGTGACGAACTTAGTAACGCGGAGTAAATTGTTATCCTCCAGGCAATAATGAAATAACAAAGGAGATAGAATCCTTCCAAAAGTAAAAACCTGGCACTTCAAAAGATTAAGTAATAACCTTAATGAATTAAACTTAATTAGCAAAGTAAACGAAGTCAGCTTGTAGCTTAAGGCAATCTTTGATAGTGCGTACTCGGATAAATAGTTTGATGTCATCAGAAAAACAGAGAATATGATAGTCGCGCAGAACACGCTGGACACTGTTGATAAATAAGTAGAAGATGAATAAGGAGAGAGATGGTCTCCTTGGGTGGGGAACGCCAGATGGTGTAGAGAAGAGTTTAGACTTAATATCAAATACCTTAATCCATTTATTTCTATTATTAGGATAGAACTTAAACCAAAAAAGAAGAGGTTCACCAAATCTAGACTCAATAAAAACTTGAATAAGCGATTTATGGTTCATTTAGTCGAAAGATTTCTTGAAGTCAATGTAAATTACATCTACTTGGGACCGACAATGAAATGAATCAAAAATTTAGTTACAAAAAAGTAGATAACAGGCAGTAGTAGAACGACTAAGATGAAAACAATACTGTTCTTCCATAAGGATATGATTAATGGTTGGATGAATATAGTTTAAGACTAGATACTCAAATATTTTGGAAACATGAGATTAAATTAAAATTGGTCGGTAGTTGGTTATGTTAGATGGGCTACCACTCTTAAGCACAGGTGTAACAGATCTGAACATAAGAATGGTAGAAAAAATACCATCATCGAGAGAGCGAGTGAACAGAATCCAGAGTGGATATGTCAAGATTAACCTAAACACAAATAAAAATGGTTCAGCAAGACCATCAAGTCCAACAGACCAGCAGCTAGATAGGATTCATAATTATGAAGAGGAGTTTAGGGGGGGGATGTATACACCACCAAAATGAAGCGAGAGGAACCAATTGAAAATCTAACAAAAATATGTTCGACATCAAGTTGGGCAATTGTTATCGATTAAGCAATAAAATCTTTACGAACTCCAATGAGGACATCACCATCACGTAAACAATTACTAGTAAAAATATATCTATAATATCTAAAAATATTATAATTAGATAGACCTAATTCACTGTTGGAAAAATTGGCAGTTAACCAACTCAGTGTCAATTAGTATAATAAAAATATAATTTATATTATAAACATTACAGTTCAAATTTAATAATTTAGATCTGATACCACGACGCGGCAGTTTTGATAGAACCCGGCAAGTGGGCCATCTGAAGACGATGTTGCTAAGAATAGTCAACTACAAGGTGTCGATGCACTACTCCGTTTTTTGAATGAGAGACTCAAACCCATCATAAAAAAAAAATTATACGTAATCCGACTTCATTATCGTTAGTTCTTCGATCGAGCTCCGCATGACACGAATGCAATAACTTGCGTTGCAATGGCGTTTTATTAGAAGTCATCCAAAAACCTTCAATAAAAGTTGAACCAGAACGCTTTGCCGAGTTGAACATAGACTGTTATCAGTACGACTGGATATAGTTTTGTAAGTAGGTTTAATTGGAGTATCCAGTTTAAGAGGAATAATGAAGATTAAGATAGGTAAATTACTGACAAATAAAGATGAAATTAAACACTAGCATACGGTGTATGATAGAAAGTTACTGTATATACGGTGTATACGACGTAAGTGACATAGTTCGTATCTCGACGGTTGAGAATAATTACCGGACGGTACAAGATAGCACGGCCGATTACGATCGTTGCACCGATAACAAATATGAAAATACAGTGAAACTTCCATATAACGAAGTCGAATAAGCAACAAAAAAAATTCGTAATATGGAGGAATTCGTTAAATAGAAATACCTATTTTTTTCAACTTTTTTTAAAATTTAATTATGCATGTATGTATGGTTACATGCATACTTGGTTGTATGTATATTTCTATGTTGAATGTGATATGTTTACCTTTTTTTTAATACCTTTATCGACTTTGTTTAAAATTTCAGATTTATCGGCGATAGATAAACTTTTACGTTTCGATATTCTTTTCGTACAGATGAAGAAAAAACGAAAGAAAATTCGTATGTGTATCCGTTTACATCAATATTGGAACTGAGGTACTGCAATAAAATTAATCAGTTTGTCTACCTTCGGTGTCTTATCTTTATCGGATATATTGTTCATGTAAATTTTAGAACAATGTTTAAAATTTGATAATGACAACATTTACAAAAACCGGGTTTTATCGAATAATTATTTCGTTATATAGAAACATCAAATTCGTTATTTGGAAATAAATTTAATTAACAAGTATAATTAACAATGAAGGTCATAGTTCTTAAAAATATTTCGTTAAACAGAAAATTTCGTAAAATGGAAGTTCGTTATATGGAAGTTTTACTGTACTCATGTTAGACGGCGGTCGTGTAATTAAACAAATCACAAAAAAATCTCATAAGGGAAGAACTTTTGGGTAGACCGACTCAAAAACGACACCGGTCAACGCGCACACTTATTACAAAATGGCGAAAAAAACAATCAATTATCATCAAAGAAACTACAGAGAAACCGGGAGTCATATAATGCTCTATACATTAGTCAGACTGTGAATGTCAGATTTATAGGCTAATAGGCAGTTAGCAATATTATATGAAATAATAGGAATTATAATAATTACTATACTCAGAATCGCAATGATTTATCATTGAATTAAAATTAAACATATCCAATAAAGCTATCTACTTAATGATAAGTTACACTCGATACTAGCAGAGTGACTTATTCGATTTTTAGAAAATATTTATGCTTTTAAGACTCTAGACGCAATTGTACATTTGTAAGGTTTTTATATAGGATTTAAGTGTTACCTTAATCAATACATTTCAACTAAATGACTTCTATAACTATTATTTATAATTTTTAAAAACATACGCTCAAATCTTGAGTGTAGCACTTTTTTATGAAAGGTTCACGATCGATAGCTGAAACAAATCCTGTTGAAAAATGTATGAACCAATTGTGATTTATAATATCAAAGTTAAATTATTTGTTGTTTATAGAATAATGTTTGTATAAAAAATGATGACAAGTTTCTACGTCAAAGATATTTTTATTTGAAAAGAAAAACAACTTGAATAATTTTAACAGTTGGCGATGAGCTCTTGTTTACTCTTATCGACATGTCACTGGATTTACAGGTTGTTAAAAAAAAAAAAAATTATTTTGTTAACAACTCATCTTACCAATATAAGCTGATAATAACACAGATTATCACTATTTTCATCTAGTGTTTAAATAAATAACATTTTTTTATACTTTCCAGCGTGTATTTAGAACTAATGTGATTAAAAAATAAAAGTTGATGAAGCCACAAAGAACTTTATCCAATAAAGTTCACAACTCTTTTTAGTTGAATAGTAGGAAGGGAAAGAGAACCTGAGAAAATGTATTTATTTGTCGAAAATTATTATCAGTGAGTGTGTTGATGTATAAATTATACCTATGTAGTATGTACACATATAATTAATTATACAATTCTTTATCAACTTTCTTTCGAAAAGAAATTTACTTGGAAATAGTTACAATAATATAATACAACTAACATAAATTATAAATCTAAAATAATGTACACAATCAGTGATACAACTAGTTTTTTCAAGGATCGGGGACCATACTTTGTTTGATGTGCGTAACGATATGAAACTTTCTTCATAGTTGTTGTGTAATAATTTTTTTTAACATAAAATGAAATTACTTTAATAATGTATATTTATATGACGTTATATTTGTGCCACCATATACAATTTACCACTATATATTATGTATACGGCTATAGGTATATGAAATACTTGTAAATATAAATAATTTAAATTATAAATATTATAACAATTTGTTGTCATGTACAGGCATGAAACGCGTCATAAACGTTAAAATCTAAATTTAATATATTTTTTTTTTTAAACCAATTATTTTAGATTTAAAGTGAGTGGTACAATTACGTTCTTTAAAATTTTTTTCGGAAACTTAGAGGTAGGTTTAATGTTTTACTAGACAATAAACGTTTTCATACAGTGTCAGTATGGATCAAAAATCGAATGTAGATTGTCATAAAAAACTAAAAAAAAATAAACCAACAAAGAAATACAAACAACAGCCAATTATAAAAGAATCTTTACAATTTTCGAGAAAACCGAGTTCTTTTGATATAATCTTTTTTTCAACTTCCCCGCAGAAATTTAATAATATCAGTAATATCATTATGGACTGTTATAATATTATAATAGTATGGCGATTTTGATAAACCAAAATTAACGTAGCTTCTGTAGTGGTTTAGTAGCAAATTATACCACAGTAGCGGTTGCTCAAAAGTGATTATACCCAACACAATTACGATCTCTGCACAGTGTATTCAAAGTATTCTTTCCGTTGTAACCAATTATACGTCTTGTTTTTTCATCTCTTAAGCGAAGGGTCCATTATATCCACACACACGTATAAACGGGCATGGCATCCAATTATTATATGTCACATCCCAATAAACAGCATTCGAATTCGTAATTTAATACTGTCGACGCGACTCTCGTTATAAAATTAGTCTACATTTTAAGAATAGAAATAATAATATAATATGACAATAACGCATAGATAGTACAACTCATAATGTTTCAACATTGTTTTCTTTGTCTGTCTTCAAATAATATTACTATTCAATGTACACCTATTGCACGGTGGTATGTAATAATATTTTAGGAGACAGTCACTGCCGTAATAGTTCTATAATTGTATAAGGCATTAAAATTTGACATTTCAAGGGAAATAGTTGACAGATAAATGCAAAACAACCCAAGACTAGACTGTATACCGTCGTTGCATAGGATAGTATAAAATATATATAATGGTGTCTCGAATAATTTACGTTACTATTATTATTATTAATAATATGGCGAGTTCAGAAGAAAATCTAATAAATATGTATTTACCACAATACGGTTATATTAGGTCATATCATTGTTCCTTATAATTTAGTTATATACCAAACTTATTATTCACTGTGTTGAAAACAATATAATAATATGTGTAGTAGGTATCTGAAAAATTAATTGATAAATTAACTAATAAAAATTCTCCGAGATTTTTCACCTTCAAATTCATGAAGTTTCTACTATTTTCGTCCTATAATGACAGGTACCTATTGAAATGAGTCAAATAAATACAAAAAAAGAAAAATATAAACCAATCTATAGAAATATGATATTTTATTAACAATAGATAAATATTAATTTACAACTATTACTATTAAGCATCACAAATTGCGGAAAGAAATTTTTAATAAGAATATTAAGACTTATGAGTCGAATTAAAATAATAATGAGATCTTGAATATGAGTACCTACTATTTAAATTATAAAATGTTAACTAAATTGAATATTTAATTAATATTATAGCTAACAATGTAATATATAATTCAAAATGAAAATTGTATAGAATTTTTTTTGGAATAATAGTTATTATTACACCGATAAAAAACAATTGTATGATGTAGATTTAATTGCAATTTATTTTTGTGGCATACTTTTTTTTATACCTTTCTAACATTATCTAAACTGTATAATTTTATAATCTTTGTAAGTAACTAAACAAAAACTGAGAATTTTTGTGTGCCGACTTAAATATGTACTACTTGCCTATTAGAGTAATAAAGATAAAAGTAAATCTATTAATACAAGAAGTTAAAATAATTATTATAGTCTAAACAAATCGTGATTGAGATTGCAGACAAATATCCAAAAAATAATAATATCAATTAACTACCTATATTCCACTGACAACGTTTTGATTATTTATCATTCATAAATATTATATTGGTTTAAAGATATTAGTATAAATTTAATAAAAAAAAAAAATGAATTAAAAAAACAAGTTAGGCATCGTTGTTTGTTACTTTATTATGTCAGGTGAAATTAGAGTAATATAAAAATGAATTGCATTTGTTTTGAAATAAGGAACTAGATTTTTCGTGTTTATTTGAAATAATGATTTATCAGTTAAATAATTAACGATGGTGGGCTTATATGGAAAGCAGGATGGGCAGCTGTCCTCCCGAGGTTGAATTCTTTTCTAAATTAATTATAAAAATTACAAATATTAAGAAATTTACCAAGGCAGGTAGTCATTATTTACGCAATCGACATCAGTCATGATGACTGATATAAATAGTAAATACGAAAACAATTTATCACGAATCTGTGATATGGACAAAAAGAACTAGTTCTAGTGTTACTAGTGGTAACTAGTGTTACCTGCAGTGGACGATAAAGTTATTCTGTAGTTAAACGTTATAATTCAAAATGTACAGTAATATACGTGATAACCGATAACAATTATACAAACAGAATACAATAACCACAGAATAGATTAATTGTTTAATCTATTATTTGTAATAACCATACATCCATACATATGATTTTAGACACGCTCTTAGATAATAAAATATTTATTTTTTTAATATAAATGCCTACAATACGAAAGATAAGTGCAAATAAAATATTAATATTGGCGACTGACCCACCATAGTTTTCTTGTTTTATATTATATGTTATTTTATAATTAATGATGAGAATAAAGTATAAAACAAAGTGTGATATTTTTGTTTTTATAGGATCTACCTTTTAAATTCACTATAATATAATATTAGATTAATTTAATTATAATATACTAAAATAATTAATCTACTTAAAATTATATGGATGATATTGATTGATAAAATGTTTTATCGATGATGTAAACCCATTTGGTCCTCTCTTCTTCAAGAAAAAATTCCCGCAGGCATTCGTTGACAAAATAAAATCGTTGCCTCTCCGCCCTTGTCAGTTAAAAGGTCTGCGCACGCCTTTGCGTTTGGAATGATACTACGTCACATGCATATTATACGACTATTACGAGCTAAATCGACAAACGGCCTGCACTGAAACAACCACAAATACGATGATTGGCCTTTGATATGGCATAATGTTTACCGCGACGTATTGCCGAATACATTATACATTATTGTTATTATCGAACGTGTCGAAAACAAAGCGTCTACACCAATTTGCCGATGAAAACGAATATTAATAATAATATTCACGACTAAAAAAGAAACAAAGAAAAACACGAAAAAACATTTTTTTTTTTTTTTATACAAACTCAGGAGCGACGGACGAGTCGGTACAGTCGAGTAAAACACGATACAAGTATATGCACAATCCATGAACTTTTATATACGACCGCCGTCGCCGCGGTAAAGGAACATTGCAAACCCTCCTCTTTCTTCCGATCACCACCACCACCACCACCACGAGTTTTTATCATGTAAGCCCCCCCTCCCTGAAAAAATAGAAACAATACCATATCGTGGCAGCGATATATATATATAGGTATATAAGTATAATATACTTAGCCCGATCTCAGGTGCTGGGAAAAAAAACATCTCCGAACGCCAATAAAAATAGTTTTTTTTCTCCGTTACCTAACGGGCGTATCCATATATTTCATATCGGATATTATCGATAGAAACTGTTCGAGCGAACGAGAGACCACCATTACCCAGTCCCTATAATATAATGTGTACACCGAAAAACTCATCAATGCATAATAATGTGGAATAAGACAATTTGTGTTTGTAAATTCAACACGATTCTTTTTTAAAAAGCCAAATACTCTTAAGGTTTTAACATAAATTTAATTTATATTAGCATCAAAACTAATGTCCTTTGAAAAGATTTTTCCTAATTTCCTAAGTCACGAACTTGATCCATTTGTACAGTTTCTTCATTGATATGAAATAATTTATAGATACATTTTAATATATTTATAAAAATATCATTGCTGTACACCAACAAACTTAGACGGTTCAAATCTGATTAATGTAAATTGTTAGCGTTGTAAATTTACGACTCATGAAAATAAACCTTTAAAGCATCCACAAAAATGAAAATCTACAATATCTGAAAATATTTCCTGTGTTGTTTATAAAAATTAAAAAGAGTAATTGTGATCAATTTCCTCTCTAAGGTACTCCATCATAATTTATACATATTTATGATTATTATATTAATATGTCTAGGTTTTTTTGTTTTTTGGACTGAGATACTAAATTCTTTATTGCAATTCACAATGTAAAATAATAGAAAACGCAAAATCTAAAGTTTAAAAGACATGTTACAATTAATTTTTATATAAAAATGATAAATATTAAAAGCTAAAAACTAGTAAAAGCAGGAAAAAAAGATTCTATTCTAGAGGGTGATATACAGTGTTGAGCCCAGATAATTATTTTTTCAACCTAACATCGTTCACTTTATTTTAATAGTGGCATTTTGGCGTACGGAACTATTGTAGACTGTATTGACTAATGAGTAATGAGTAATATCATTGATTATAAATACTAGTATTATATGGGTACTTATACCCTGTTCACCGAGTTGGGTTCGAAGTACTAAGGTCTCATCGCAGGTACTACATTAGTTGTGTCCAAGATTATTTTAAGTAACAAAGTATTTTAAGTAAATATACAATCGAAATCAAAAAATATTAAAAATTCTTATAACTGTATGAAACATGTCGGTGCTTAATTATCTAAGAAAATTGATATATATATATATAATCTAAACATATCTCTTGGTTTCTTGTATTAAAAGGTGATTTTGTTAGAGTTATTGCTAATAAAACGATAGTATATTATTAAACAACATCAAATAATTTCTAATAAACTTCAATAAATTATCCCGTATCCGGAATTGCGATAACGCCGTCGAATTTGTGCGGCCACAGATGTGCCGAGTTATCTGGAAACGACTAGACGAGTGAGTGTTCTGTGTTCTAGCGACTAGCACTATGGAAGACACTAATATTATGTTCAGTGAAAAAGGTACAAAAGTATGTGTTATAAAAGGATTTAAATTTACATTTCACAAACTACTGAATAATGATTTCGAACGATGGAGATGCATTCAGAGTAAGTGTTTGTAAGTGTTTTTTTTTTTTTTTTTTTTTTTTACATTCCATGTAAGTCATTTTTTAAATATTTTAATAATGAATTTATTGAACAAAATTTAATACACAATCATAATTATGATTCTGAAAAAATAATAAATAGGCAGGTATTGAATAATAAATTAAAAAGAAAAGCTCAAGTCAATATATATATGAAAAACCATCAAAATTATTACATTCTGAATTAAAAATAATGATATTACAAAAAATATTCATCATGCAAGGAAAAAAATTCAACCAAAAATTCCACAAAGTTTAGACGTGGTTTACACAATATTGAACGAATTAAATATAAAAACCAACAGAGGAGAAGATTTTGTACTAATTATAATAATCAATATAATATAGTTATTTTTTATATACTTGAAAATTTAAATTTTTTATGTAACAACAACACATTATATATAGATGGTACATTTGAAAGTTGCCCAAAAATATTTATGCAAATGTTTACAATACATAATATACATAATAATTACTATATTACATTTAATTTTTGTTTATTCCCAAATAAACAAAAGGACATATATACTCAAATTTTTCGGATATTATGTCAGGAATGCGACAAACTTAATTTAAAATTTTTACCCCAAGACATTTATGTAGACTTTGAAGAAGTTATTCATTATCAGTGTGGCCAGAAATAAATATTAAAAAATGTAGATTCCATTTAGGACAGAGTTGGTGCGGAAAATTCAAAATTTAGGATTAACAAATGAATATAAAAGTGACTCAAATTTAGTAAATATCTTAAATTTTTTTTTTTGGCTCACGATTTTTACGCCCAGAAGAGATGGGCGACTGTTTTATTGAAGATTTAATGAGTATCCAACCAAATGAAATTTACGGATTATGTTTTGATAATTATATTGATGAACAATTAAGATTTCCACCAAGAATTTGGTCAGAATTTTATGCATCGACAAAAAGAACCACAAATTCCTGAGAGTCGCATTTTAATTTTATGTTTTATACAGCTCATCCAAATATTTATCAGTTCTTAGAAATTTTAAAAAATGTACAAATCGACACATATATTAAAATGAGAAGCTCAGAAATAAATGAAACTGCATTTTACTAAAAGAAAAATTTATAAATGACAAAATGAATGAAAAAAATGCAGGAATAACTAAGTAATCGATTTGATTTGTAAAATTAATGTCATATATTTTTAACAATATTCATGTGATTTTTTAAACAATATTTTATTTTTATTTTTATTATACAATATGTATTTTTTATATTTGATTTATAACATTTTTCATATATTTTTTTGACATAGTACTTTCATGTTATTGCCATTTATTATTGTCTAAAATTTTAATAATTTATATTTTTAATGGCAAAGAAATTAAAAAAAATAAATTGTAAAAAAACATTAAAAAAAAAAAAAATAGGGACCTATACTAGTATAGCAATTTTTAATTCGGTACCCGACTCTGATACAGTCCTTATACCAGGAACATAAATAATATTAAATCTGATTAAAATAATTTCTATTATGCAAAAAAAAATATTTAGATAAATTCCAGTAAATGACTGAAGTTTTTATCTATGATAGATAATTAGATCCATTTAGATTTTCTATTTACTATTTAGATAATATAATAGATAATTAAAGATTTATCTAAATAATTATCTAGAAAAGTCTCAACATTTTTATAGTTTAGGCTTGAAATGTAATATTTATAAGTCATTAGTAACTTTTATTGAAACCAAACACTTAAAAAAATATTTAAGCTCCGCAATTTTTTTTTTATAAATATCTGAAGTTCAAGGTGATATTTAAACTAAGAATAAAAATTTTTGTTATAATGTTGTAATTTTTAAATATTATTCATGAGGATTTGAAACTTTTACGCTTACTATTATATTTTACTATATACAATATTTTAAAAAAATATTTAAATTGATTTTAAACTATTGACTATTTATCTATGAACTTATGGTACATGTTTATAAAATCAAACTTTTACAGTAAGTCAGTATTAATTCAAAAGTTATAAATTAATATATTTTTATATTTTTTTATCTTTAAAATTGTTTAAGTTTATTACTTTTTTAAATGTAGAATATTTTTTAAGTATTTTTAAATATAGTTTTAATTTCATTTTATAAAGCAGAATACTTTTCGAATTATTTTGATATATAAAAATCAAATTTTGGAGTTTATGAATTATAAATATTTAAAGTTTTGTTGAGCGGAGTAACTAACATTCTGCGGGATAACCACGTACCATTCTATTCCGCTCATCTATACTTTAAATACTTATTAAAATTCATAAACTACTCTTTCGAAATTCGGTTTTTATGTATCTACATAACCAAAAAAATATTCTGCTTTGGAATATGAAATTAAAACTGTATGTTGTCATTTTGAATTCCAAAAATTAATAAACTTAAAAAATTATAATTATAAAAAATATAAAAAAATATTATTTCTTTATAAATATATATTGTAGTATAATGACTTGAAACCATGCAAAAAAAATGTTTAAAAAAGGTCAATATTCTTTGATATATTGAGTATTTTACATTAAATGAATCACCTTATATACAGCTGTTATAATAATTATTAATATTATAATAAATAAGATATTTTTGGCAAAATTTAATTATTATACTTAAAGTAAAATAAATTAATATGACTGCATTATAAATAATATAATTTAATAAAACAAGTTTGGAAAGCTCACTCTGCTAGCGTGCTAAATTCCCGGTTTCCAAACATATTTTAATACAACGCAATAAGCTATAATTCCATATACAATTTAAAAAGAATTTGGTAACCTTTATATTTTGGTATCTATTTTTAATACTGGTTAGTATAAATTTATTTTGAATAGAACTGTTATAAAATCTTCGTTCGAATAATCGTTAGTATATACCTACAACTAGTAACTAACGGACCTCGGACGGACGGACACGTCAACCAGGATATAAGGTGCCCTTATTAAACTTTTATTTAAAAATCTGATGTACTTAGTAATATTGGCTGATAGATTGTGGAAAATCCCAAATTTAGTAATAGACCTATAACAGATTCAACCGACGCCCTAACTTTTCGGGAGCGAAAAGTCAGTTACACGACTGCTTAAATGCCACGTGGTATTGATGTGATGACGAGGGAGGGAGAGAAGATTCACATTTATCTTTGCTGAATTTTCAATACTACATAATATACACAAACTGCATGGCGTTAATAAATTATGTATTGTTACATTTATTGGATATCAGACAACATTTACAACGCATAAAAATATATATATATTAAACATACGCGTGGTATATCTGTATATCCTGTATTATATCACTATTGTTAAAATCAAGCCAGAAGCCTGTAGGTTTATAGACGTGATATTTTTGGCATCGTTTACGACGTGCTTCCGACCACGCAGAGGCGTATTGGTTATTGGAATCGGTTAAGTTGTGGTGGTTGTGAAGGAGGTGGTGGAGATGGAGGTGGAGGAGTAGCAAAGGATCGAGCCTGTATATAGAAGCCCGTTAAACGTTTCTCCGTTTATAGTTGGCACCGTTTACTGTAGTCCTAGTTACGCGCAAGGGTTGTTGTTATCCACCACCACCACTTTTACCACCGCCGCTGCCTGTTGAAGTGACTAATAGATCCCTCGACACTTGTGGCTTCGACTTCGACGGCAGTAAGCCGTCAAGAGGACTACGGCGGTATACCCCTGAAAATGTTTGATTGAGTGCACTGTGTAGGTAGTAGGTACCTATACATAAAAGTGGTATTGTAAAATGTTCAAGTATGTTGAGCGATATTTTTATTTTAAAATAACTGATCGGTGAAGATAATAGCCATTATCCAATGTTTGGTTACCGGTTTATCAGGTGTATAACCGTTATAGATAAGCCACGAACCACTACTTGAAATATATTACTACAATATTATCAAGTAAGAGTTTTAACTCAAACTTTGTTGTGCAATCATCGCGCAATAGATGTGCTCGAATACTATCAGCACAATGAAATTGAACGTGAAATACTCAGTATGGAACTAATCACCGTAGCCGAAGAGCGACTATGCTCGGAATTATTAAGACTAGGAGGTATAATTCGACGATGAATTTCAATAAAGAAAAAAAAATGTAAAACATTTGCTGATCATTGTAAGGGACTTTTCAAAATTTATAAGTTTTTAGTATCTAATATAAACACAATTTTATAGGCATTCATATTTAGGTACTATAAATGATTACCCGAAAAGGTAAATTTTAATAAAACTGTTTCATAAATAACTATCTGAATTTGCTCGGATTAAAATGAATCTTTCTTTTTATCGTTTTCTGTTTTCTCAATTTTAAATGTAATATAATACAATTGCAATAATTAATTTTATGATTTTCCACTCTTAATTTTATTCTGGATATATTATTTATATAAAATACTGGAGACAGATTCAACTAGTGCTAAAAAGTCAACGTTAATCAAATTTTGTTAAAATTGGTATTCGCCTTTATGTGAAAATATGCCCATAATTAAGAAAGCAAATCATAAAAATAATCATTCTTATTATGTTCATAAGTATTTGACTTAAAGATTTGTTATTTTCAAATATATTTGTAAACAATTTGTTATATTTCTACTAATTTATTATAATATTAATGTAATCTATAACCATTTGTGACGGAACCTATCCGAGATGGTCCGCTCATAAAAAACAAATAACTAATATAGCAATAAACATTTGATTTTATTTCTTAGTTACTGCAATGTATAGATATTTCATTACAATGTTTGTATTCGACAAATTAATACTTTATGTCTGTTTAGATTTTTCACGACACTGCTAACTGCGTGTATATGAACGACGTGGTGTTCTCGGTGCGGTCTTCGCTGTGTCAGCCGTTGGTTTGATGTGGGTAGTTTTGATATTGCTTCTTCGTCACATTGCCATTAATGTATGCCGGGCGATTGTCCGGTATGGGTGAAATCTGTTTTGTTCTTATGAGTTGGTCGTTTGGTCTGCTGGTCCGAGAGAGAGACAGATATATATATATATATACAACGGTCAACTCGAATAAGTGCCGGTGTATATAGGAATATGCAAGTAGGATAACTCGAATAAGTGCCAACAAGCCGTAAGGTTATATATGTATATAACCACTACGATGGACAACTCGAATAAGTGCCACCACCTGTAGTATATACATATAATATGTTCCCCAATGACATCTTTGGATCCAAATCTATTTACGCTGACAGTTCTACCTACTATACTATGTATTTAAATACGGAACGATATCTCTATCAGTCAATATCGTGCTCTGTTGACTCGTATTCTTGTGATCGTGTGTTTGTTCTGTCGTTGGAATCATCATCATAACCGCGAATCCAAAAAAGCGAATGTCAAAATATTGATGGCAAAATAGTTAAGCATAAAATATCTAAAAGACACAATAGCGAATAACAGCTAAAGTATATTATTTTAAAATTATTATTCATATAATTTATCTGTAGTAATAGTATTAAGTTATAAAGATACAGATAATCACAATCCGTTTTATAGCTAGATTATCCAATATTCTGGATGGACGAGACATAATAATAAAATATGTAAATATGTATCACTAAACACGTATAATAATAATAATTTTAAAATAAAATTAGTAACTAATTTTAGCCCATGTTACTTTTTTAATGGAGTTTTATTAAAAAAACTACCAAAATTAGTAAATAATAAATATGAAATTTTGATGAAAACTAGTAACGTAGCTGATATCATTTGTTAAACACTAAATTTGTTGGAAAAAACTACGAGTTTATTATATCGTCATTTGAAAAAGTGCATCGAAGTTAACTAGGATCACGTTGAACAACTTTTGTAAATAAAAATTGGTTTTCAAAATAAAGTGTACTTGGTTATGATTATTTTACAATGTAAAACACCATGTTTGTTAACCATACGAATAAATGACAACAAATAAAATATCAACCAACGCATATCTTGCAGATTTATCATACAAATCGATATGTCATACCACTTTTTTTTTAATCTGGGTAGCGATTTGAGCGTGAAAAACGAGCGACAAGTGCAAAAACGACGTCACACCTCGATTTATATGAGAATTTAGCAAAAAATACGACCAGTGTTTATTTTTACGTTTAAGTTAATGTTCTAAAAATAATTTAAATAATTTAAATCCAGATTTTAAAGATAGAAAAAATGTTTTAAAAAATTCTTCATTTAGCCACTACTGTGAGTATGTGTATACGAGTGTCCTCATTTATTTCAGAAAAACCCGGTACATTACTTATTGTATTCATCTTATACAGATTGTAAATATTCGTTCTCTTAGTAAAAATAAAAGAAAGTAATTTGGTACATTAGCTAATTATTTTTTTTTTGTATGTTTTTGATAAAAGTGAAGATAGATTTAAAAAAGAAAGCATTTCAATTAAGAGGTACCTTATGGCTCATTTGTTCTTTTGATTCAAGTCACAAGTAGGAATGAAACTGAGTTCATATAACTGTTTAAAATAAACGTGTGCGGGTGATTTCTTAAAATATTAATTTTCTTGATTATTATTTAATATAATTTTTAATAATAAATCACTTTACTAAATTAGAAAATCTAGGACATCAATTTGAGGCTTCTAAAACAAACTTAGCCTTAAGGCCCCGGTACATTGCGCCCGCCAAATCTGGCACTATGTATGAGCTACTATAGTAGAATATATGGGTTGAAAAATAAGCTATTGACATCCTCCGAGTTTCAAGGAATCTATTTATATAACTTTTATTGACAAACAAATAAGATTTAATTTATATATACGACTATATAATATTTATTTATACATTTAATTTAAATATAAGTATATTACTATACAAATATAATCGAACTACTTCATTTTTAATTAGCCAAAAATGTAATATACTCACATATATCGTAATTTGATATATTTTAACCGAGTTTGCAAATGTAATAATAACGTTATATATATGACAAAAAAACAATTCAAATTTTTAAACGTAATTAAAATAATGGCAAACAAAAATAATTAAATATTACAAAATAAAACATAATGATTAACAAAATATATAATAATATGTATCTTATATATACCTTTAAACAAAACAATGCAAATCGAAATAGATAAAATATCATTAAACAAAAAATAATACAAAACGAAATAATTTTAAATCCATTTACTTAAAAGTTATAAAATTGATCTCGTAGAAATATTTATTTAACGTGATTTATTTTTAGTTTAGCAATCAATTCAAGAATTTGTTAAATTCCGTATCGGGCCATTCTCCGCATTAGATATTATTTTTAAGAATAAAATGATAAACACAAAAGTTGTATAATGTTTTACTTATAAATAATGATAAACGCAAAAATTGTTTACGTTTAGACTGTAAATAACATAAAACAATTTTTTTTCATATATAAGTCCTGATTATAACAATACATAATATACACTAATAAAATACTGGGGAAACAGATCAAGGACAGTACCCGAAAATCTCCAATCCTAAATGTTGTGATATAATTTATTTAATAATTAAAATATATAAAAAAAAAACATTTTTTAATAGTAGGTAATAAACTAATAAATAGGGTTAGGATGTTCATAACTTTTGTATATTTTTTCTTTTAGTCGTGCACATTACAGACCAAGTTATAAATTAGTTTTATATGACATAGAATCAGATACGTTAAATTTTTTTTTGCATAATTTTGCATATTTAGGAGTTAATAGGAATAAATGTATATTATGAAGAAAAAAATAGTAAATAAGTGGACATTTCGATGAAAAAAAAAATAAAAATCAATTTTAAATAGTAAAAACTAATAACTTGATAAATTTAAATATGAACCCATTATTTATGTAGATGACCAACAAAGTGGTTCATTTTCCAAAAATATATTTTCTGATTGTTGACGAAAGTTCATACATCCGTCAAGTTGTGGTCCACACAACTCTTTTCGTGTGGCGACTGAAAATCTTCACCATTGTTTGTCAGTTAATTACGAGAATTTGTGAGTTGGTACTTTTAGAATTTACGAGTTAGCCGTTTATAAGCTACAGACAGAATAAGAATGGGTGGGCCAACTTCACGTGACCCACTTATGTTGCTCTAAAATTTCGAAATGTATACCTGCCAAAAGATGCGTTAAGATTTGTGAGAACTCGCGAGCCAATTTTAAAAACTTGCGAGTCTACCTTTTATTCACAAAATCCAATTTTTGAAGTTGTCCCACCCATCTTGCTCCATAACTATGAAGTTTGTGTCAAACAATCATGTGTTATTTGCGAGTCCATTTTCAGAAATTTGTAAGCCGTTTGCAAGATATTAATAGGTGGACCAACTTCATATTCACGAAAGTTCTTGTTCGAAAATGTCAAAAAAATTATTATCATTTAAATTTCGCGTATGTATATAAATAATAAATAATAATAATATTCAATTGTTTTAATCTACAGTTCAATTTGTTTTTTTTTTTTTAGAATTAAATCAAAAGTGAAACAATAAAAGCAGTTGCCAGAATAGTACAATATTTTTATAAGCATTTTATTATTTCATATTTAATTGATTTAAAGTTATATATTGATATTCACAAAATATTCAGTAGACCACTAATTGCTCAAAATAGGTATAACACGTAATACTGTATCTTATATACAAACAGCTTATAAAATATAAAAATGTTTATCTTTTCTGTAAACAGTTTTTCACATAGAAGTGCTTAAAAAGTTTCAAATTAATAATTATAAAATATATTGAAGTACAATCATATTTTAGCTAAACTGAATACTTAAGTTTATATTCATATCAAATATTAACTTATGATTGTTTTGAACTTAGTTCATTGAAAACCATTAATTT
Organism: Pentalonia nigronervosa; assembly: GCA_014851325.1. Classification (NCBI taxonomy): domain Eukaryota; kingdom Metazoa; phylum Arthropoda; class Insecta; order Hemiptera; family Aphididae; genus Pentalonia; species Pentalonia nigronervosa. Next base: position 82,467 of record JACXSJ010001059.1, on the reverse strand, counting down.
TAGACGTGCACGTATTATACGAGTATATTTATCTAGTGTTTACGTATATGTTTACAGAATTAACTTTATTTTATATTTTAAATAATTTCAGGTTGTATGTTTCTTTGTTGTCGTTTGCATTATCTTTCACACACCATGAGTTGTTTCACTATCTGCGTATAATATATAATACACACATTACACAAGACTGTCCCTAAGAAAATGTTAAAGGGGTCCATGGATTTGGGCCACCGGCCACGTCTCATATCTTACGACGTTATACACGATTTAAGGAATGCAACTAGCTAGCATTTTATTTCCAAGGGAGGGTTCGTTTGAATAAAAGCTTTCCGATGGGGCTGGCTTTAATGCTTTAAATACAAACGTTATTTCAAAATTTAATACACGATTTAATGGGAACAAAATTAACTGAATGAGATTTATTTGAAATAACTATAAAAAAATAAAAAAATTAATACAGGGAATAAAAAAACTTTTCGTCTAGCCTTGCAATAGATTTGACCTAAAAGACCCGAACACTGTATTTAATATATTCAAATAAACTCTTACGCCGCGATTGTAATATTAAAATATTTCTATATACCATTTAATTTCACGTACTCTCATGATACGTACATTGTGTCATTAAGTTACAAAATACTATTTTATGTATTATACTAACATTTCTCGGTACATTTTGGGAACAGAATAATATTGTGAAAGTTAAATGTGACATGTGTTAATTGTTAAAACAAAACATGCGACACGGTCTCGGTTTGTAATACTACACATAATAATGTGTTATATGTGTATACATTATCCATATTATGCGAAGGGAAAATGCGTTGGTCTGAACGATTTTACAAATTAACTTTATTTTTGGATATATCTAATGAAGACGTGTTACACCAGTTATATAATAATGACTCGTTTAGGTATATATAAAGCTGCGAATATATGTGAAGGTTTATATTTAGTTTTGTTTTTATACTACTTAAATTGTATCTAAATTATTATCGTCAATGAATTGTTATTGAAATGTATTTAAATAAAAGTAAAAACCTACACAATTAGGTGTATAAAATACTTGTGTTACAGTTACTGTTCTAAATTATCGTGAAGACGTTGAAAATGATCATGAGCTCAACAAGGTTAGGATTTTAAAATCAAAGTTAATATATGGAATCTTATACATGTTATAAACCTATATACTGTAGTTTATGTATATTATAATATGTATAAAACTGTACCTAAATAAATTTATTATTATTGATTAAATAATTATTTTATTGGAAACTGCAGTTAACTTAGATGAATTTTTAGTACAGAAATTTTAACAAAAGATATAATTAATTTATGAATATATATTATGTAAAAGGTGATGTTAAAATGCGTACAATTGTATAATGCATGGAAACTAAATACACCTATACAGTATAAATAATTAGACAAATATAATATCAGTATATGGAAGAAAACAAATTACTTTTTTTAAGTACTGAGAGGACACATGTTCATGTGTAATTTTCTCCACTAGTTATCACTCTAAACGATGTTTGGAAATCACCAATATTAATGCAAATATTTATACAATAATATTGTTCAAACGATTAATTGGCAAGTAAAAAAAAAAAAGTATATAATTATAATTATGTATAAATCGAAATAAACACAAAAAGTGCAGACTATTTGGTTTGTCAGAATAGCGAATGTGTGACATTTCTTTATTTAAAATAAAAATAATTACAATTTCAACGTATAAGTTATTCCGCATTATGCGTTGGTACACTAGTACAATGGTGGTTTCATTGTTATATAATACAACAGGAATTATTGCATTATAACGCCGCGAGTCATGCGATTGTTTAATAGACCTAGAAGAATAGACTTGTCAGGTATATGTCAAGATTAAGGGGTGAGGAGACATTGCAATGCGAACAAGGAATCTCGGAGTCTAATGAAAAGCTATGAGAGAAAAGATAAATAATATATATAACTAAATGTGTTAGCAAATTATTTCTAGCAGTTTTCATTAGTCTTACGAGGTATTATGGATTAGCATAAAACAGCAGTTTAAAATACAAAGCTTAAAAATGATTTTGTTTCTTAACCATTTTAAAGTAAATCTTATCAATTAAAAAAAAAACTAAATATGATATGATAATAATATTTTTATTACCAATGGGGGGATTATGAGTTTATAAGAATAATATTAAAACTATGTTTAATTTAATGAAATTCTGGAAATTTATCGTTTCAATCCAATACTTAAAATTAACGTTTTTATTTTTCATTTAAGTTAAAAATATTTATATACGAACCAATAAGAATTTATTAAAGAATCTTTTGTTGACAAAATATATATATATGCATAATAATACTCAAAAATACAAATTTTTAAGTTGTATATATTAAACAACACAATAATTGTGTTGTTTAATATACTTTATGTTACTTTTTGAGTCTCAGCATGATACACTCACATTAGTAACAAATTTATTAATAATTATATTACCTATAGAGTATTATATAACATTAATTCTGGTACTTACAAAATTAAAATTAAATATTTTAATTATTTAGAAGTTTGTAAGTTTTTGTTGATACACGTATATAATCAACCTCTTAGAGGATAATATTTTAAAATTATAACTGTAAACTAAGTTATGAATACATAATAAGATGGCAACAACTTGGGTCAAGCTAACAAGTAATTAACTCAGCTTTAAGCTAATGAAAAGTTTGTATACGTAACAATTTTTTACATCTCATATATTTTTCAACTGAAATTTAAACTTTGTTTGTATAAAATATATTTGTGAGTTATAATAAAAATACCTTCTTCTCTAAACTCAAAAGAAATTAATATCTTGTAAAATGTTCATATTTATATAGAAAATTATGTGTATCTATATATCTAATATGCACATCAAATTAAATTAAATATTCTGTTTCTGTACTACGACTGAGAAGTAAATTATTCTTAAGGATTATTTTGCAAAAATATGGAACTTTTGTACTGAAAACTAAAGTTATAAATTATTTATATTTTAAATATTAAAAAAAAAAAATATGTGAGAATTTATTTGTAGACCTAATAATAATAGTACGATATATTTATATGTATTATAAGTTCTCGTATTTCAACCTGATTTATTTCAAGTACTATATTCATTTAGGATGCTATAGGGCTTTACATTTAAGTAATTTTTCCTTCAAATCATCTGTTTCAGTATTTGAAAACATCTACCAAATTTAAAATCAAGTTTTTAAAGATGCTCAAAATTTTGATAAAAATAATAATATAAAAAAATGCTATGTACCTGGCGGTACATAACTTTTATGACTATTAATAAATCAGCAATGGCCTCGAGGGTAAGGGGGAACGATGTACGTTTCAACACAAACCACTATATAAATAATAACTAAACCGTAGACACATTGGGAAAAGACAAAGCTAGACCGACTATAAAATTATTTAGGAAATTAACATAGAAAATTCTGAGAATAGGACCAGAGAAATCGCGCACCTAAGACGGGCAAATAATAAAATTAATAGTAGAAAACAGGGTCAAGAATACGCTAGGGCGTGACCAACCAGCAGCGAGCTAATAATACTCGAATCACGAATATCGGGTTTGATAATAAAAAGCGGCCTTGAACGACCAGTGATTCCGAGAAATTAGGACGTGTGAATTAAATAATATAATATCATTTTTACGATATTATATTATATTAATAAAAATATGAAATACTGGGAATTGTGATAATGTATGGACTAGTCGCATCCGGTGAATTATCCCTACTCGACCACAAATCGTGGGCAGATGGCATTTTATGGAACTAGCAAACACGATAAAACAAATGAGGTCAACGCTATCTTGTTAGGACCACGTAGGTACCGATAGGAGGAGAAGTCAATATATAAGGGAGCTCGATTCGGTATCAATTCAGACGTGATATTCCCGGGCTACAACGAGCACCTTCACGCCAGTCTATTTACCGAAATTTCAATAAACAACTCATTACGATATTAAACAGTTTTACAATTTGTTTAAATACCACGACTACAAAGCTCCGTACGTCCATCTCGAAGATCGTCCTCTGATTGGTCTACAACAAAAACATACAAATCCGGACAGAAGTGGATTAATATGGGCGTACCTATAAAAATTATAAAAAAAAAGGTTGTATTTATTACTATTTATAAATTCTCAAGACTAGGATACATAACAAGTGATATATTATGTAATATGTTTTCGATATGAATTTGCACATTTGTTACTAAAATTGTTTTAGTCCTGTACATTATAATTATAGCTTATGCATTAAGAAGTAATACTGCTGTACCTATACAATATTGTAGTATATGATTAAATGTTTCAATAAATTATAAAACGTTTATGACCATTGTAAGGTCTTTATGTACTGTTAATGTGGTCAAAATTAAATTTGAAAACTTTTAATATATATATATATATTATTGGAAAGTAACAAATCGGAAAATCCGAAACATGTATTGATTAGAAAAAGCTATACTTGCCATTTTTATGACCCTCCCGAAGTGTATGAGTGTCCCCATTACTTTTTATGGATATTCTCGTGATTGTATTTTAACGACGTTATAGGTTATAAGCTAGATGACACTGAAGCACATACGAAAGCACAACTCGTTGGTCGTTGCAATTAAAACGTTTGGACCACCTGCAGCACGAATTATTCGCATGCATCAAATAGGCGTGTTTTAATAATATTATAATATAATATACAATTATTATTTATTAATACGGTATACATTATATTTATAAAATCAACATATCTTCTATTTCTGTCTTATAGACATGAAAAAAATATTAATCTATCACTTAACAATGTGTTGAAGTTGTGTGTTAAGACAAAAAAACTGTGCGTACTTTGAACAAATGTGTACATATCGATATTGCAGTCACAACGATGGTGAAGATAAACTTATTGCTTCGGTATATTGGGTAATTTTATTAGCATCTCATACAGAACTACAAAAACAAGTTAAGAAAATTATGTAAACAAAAACATTCCAACAGTATAGTGTTAATGGATTAAAAAGTAAAAGTAAGCAATCCAGAAGTCAATCGTTGTAAAATACATGGCGATGTATTATTTGCTGTGAAATAAGAGGTAGTGGACGTTAAATTTTTCGTTTGGGTATTAAAACGGGAACATTGTCTCAACTCATTATTCGAAATCAATTCACAATGTGCGAAGAATGTATTTTAGGTTTGGCAACGATTCTGGAAAATGAAATAAGTATTCGGAAAGCAGTTTTACATCCCTCTTTAATTCGTGGATAAAAGGGTTAATAACACGCAATTTTCGATGGAAATAAGTTTTATGTAATTCTAATATTATAGTAGCCACACATGTTTTTATAAATAAAAATATTGTGTAGTTATAAGTAAATATAATCGAATTTCAACATAAAACAAATAACAGTATACATATAAATTAACTAATTAATCACGTTAATGAACTAATAATATATCATAAGAAATACATAATATTTTCACGATAACCTTGGGTATGATCTGTCATGTTGTCGTCTATTACTGATACTCATGGTTGATTCTTTTTATTTTTAACCAATAGTGAACCTAGTCTAGTTTAGTTTTGGGTAGGGATTAAAAATAAGAATTCACGTCACCATTTTCGAATGAGACGTCCGGGCGATTTTTCAGGATTATAATGGAATTATATAATATCATACGATATATTTAATTTTATAATTTGTAGATGTATTTGCTACTCGATACAGCAAAACTTGCAAACGTAATAGTAATATTATGATTATAACGTTATATATAACAAAAAACGATTCAAATTTGTAAACGCAATTGAAACGGTAAACAAAAATAATTAAATATCACAAATTGATTAATAAAATATATAATATATTATTAAACAAAATATAAAGCAAAACGAAATAATTTAAAATTCATTTACTTAAAATTTATAATATTGGTTTCATAGAAATATTTATTCCAAGTGATTTAGCAATAAGTTTTATAAATCTTATCCAATAATTTATTATATTTCGTATTCGAGCCTTTCCCTGCATTAGATATTATTTTTAACGATAAACGACAAACACAAAATTTGTATAACAATTTAATTCTAAATAACGATTAAACACAAAATATATTTTGATTTTAAGTGCAAGCCCTGTTATATAGGGGAGGGGGGTATACTAGTTGCATACTATAGTTGTCTACCAAAGTAAAAATCAAAAAGGTCGATCATTTTTATACGAACTGCCTCTCGACGTACCCTAAATTTTATCTTAAGCAAAAAAGGTCGAGTACTTTAGTTGCTTCCTAATAGCCAAGTAATAAATGTGTAAGTGGTTCCTAACATTTTCAAACATCATCTACTAACATAAGTTTGTAATTTTGAAGTCGTAATATATGACTTTTGTTTATTGCTATTTGATACGAATATACCAAATAACTAAACATTAAAAATACTATGATCTTTTGTGTGATGATAAAAATCAAACTTGAGTCAGATTATGATAATTGTTCGCAATCATAATTGATCGAGTATCGTTAGTTGATACGAATAGTTATAACTAATAATTAATTTATTGACTTATAATAATATAGCCATATATATTTTTAGCGATCAATTGTATCATTATTTTTAATATAGTTGTGTATTATTTGTAGAAATGTTTGTAATATATATATATATATATACTTAAAACTAATATTATTTGATTGATAATTTTAAATATTTTAAAAAAAAAAATGTGTTAATTAAAAATTATTCTCAATAATTTTAGTATGGAATTCTTCCTAGAATTAAAATAAAACCACAATATTTATTATAATAAAATATAATTTATATATATATATATATATGTTACTGTTTGTGCTGTCTTTAGGGGAGGCAGACAAGCAGAGAAAAAGTTTCAGGATCTTACATTAAAAAAAAAAAAATAAGAATAATTAGTTTTGCCTTAGGCATAATTAATTTGTTTATTTGCTGTATTATAGTGAAATGCATGAACCACTACTTGTTTCTAAATGGGAAGCAATTTAAGTGGAAATTCTTAGATGCACCTCTTATATATAATTATGAACTACCTGATCATTGGATAGTGTATATTAGCCTTTTTATTTACGACAAGGGTGGGAGACAATTTTTACATTTTGGGAAGTAACTAGTATATGTACCGATACAGGATATAAGTGTGAAATTGTTTTGTAAATACGTTTGCAGAGATTTTGTTTCGCGGACAACAGTTTGTCTTTTGGGGTTATCGTTTCAGTGTTGTTTACAGCAGGTACGATTGTCTTGTTAGATATAAATTCTCTTTCTATATATATATATACGTTTTCGTGTGCTATTGACAGTTATATGCGCATTTAACGTTTGACAAGATTTTGGTGCACACCAAAAATAACGAATTTGGGAGGATTACATCGTCTGTGATGCTTTACTGTATGCACCTGTATTTGTTTTTCTTGCGCGACCTACTTGATCGGTGGATTGCTGTGTATATATGTATTTCAATCTCAAAAATTGGAAAACTTACCGTGATTGTTACCGTTGCGGTTCGTTTTCTAATCAAATAGGTACCAGTGTACATTTGTCACGAATACAAATCGTAGCCAACGTCAAATTATATAGTTACGACGATAAAACGCAGTGGTGAATAAAAGAAAATAATTACGAAAAGCAAACAAAAATAAAAACACGCGACGATCATATCTCGTGAAATGGCCAGGAACATTTTTTCAATGTAATATCGTTCTACAAATTAATGTTTTATAATTGTTTGAAGTTCCAATGACTGCAAACTGTGCTTATAATAATTATATTTAAATGTGACAATATTGGTAGACACTTTTCTATTGTAGACCCATAAAGTTCATACAATTTATTATACATTATTGTATTGTTTAAGTTGTAACCGTTCCAAACGGCAGTAATACAACATTGCTTATCTATTATTATTTTTTTTTGTATTTAAATAAATAACAATGGTAGACATGTATGAATTCTTGTGTGTTATATTCGTGGAGAAACAGAAAAAAATAATAAAAACGAATTCGCGCGAAGAGAATTGAATGAAATCCCGCGCGTTATATAATCAACAAAATAACGATCGCTAAAACGTTTGTGTTGACGTTTTCGAAAAGCTTTTTTTCACAGAGAAATTAATCCACGACAGTGTTAAACCAATTCACGAATCTGTTTGAGGTTGCAAAAAAAAAATGTGTCTCGTGTTTGCGATTATTACGAATACAAAAACATAATAATATTGTTAATACAAGCTCGCATGAAATGACATTCACTCGATACATTCCGACGAGATCGAATTAGCAAACACAGATGAAAATGGCATACTGCAGCATTAAGTCGATGTCTGCAAATAGATTTTTAAATAAAAAATATAAATTTAAGTACGATTAAAGGTTTAACAACATGAGTTGATGACCAATCGTTTTTATACATGCTTTTATTATAATTCGTCGTTGGAATTTTGCGCACAGCATCGAGTTAGATAAATATTATATATATATATATATATATATAGGTATTATGTATTATATTTAAAACTAGTTTTAAACTCTGATTATGATAGATTTTTTTAACAAAATCATTTAAATGTGTTTATATTATATCATCTTAAACGGGATGAAAACGGTTTTAAACAATGGAAATCGGGAAACTCAATTCTTCTGTTAAGTAGGTTTTAACTGTTTTAATTGTACCTACTTTATAATTGAGTAAGTCACTGAAATAGATGTGTTAAATTTGAATTCAATAATAAATCAATGTATATATATAAAAAAAAAATGATTTTTACTTAACCAGACAGTTAATTAAATGAAAACTAAAAATTATAACATTTTAAATGTTTATAATAGTCTACAAGAGCCAAACTAGTTTGAAAAATATATAGTTTATAGAAAATGGTAGTATAGGTAAACATTTGGAGAAAAGTATTAATGATTATGCCTATTTAAATTACAATAAAATAACTTATTTAATACTAGTTATAAAACTGATGTTGTGTTAATATTTTCGTTTTTCCCAGATTTTTATTAGAACTTTTCCCAATTAAAAATATAAAAAAAGTATTGGGAAATTTCTATCACTATCCCAAATTATCAACTAGGTAATATCCTCTACCAGAAACCACCCTCCTCAACGTTGAAGAGTGAAGTAAATTATTAGTTAGGCATATTCCAAAACGTGATGACAGACATCAAAAATAAAAATTGACAAGTCGTTATAAGACTAACACATTGTCTATGATCATAGTGCATATCTACATTGTTATAATCAGAATCTAATGCTACTTTTTTCTATATAATATATTATTATATTATATAGTATGTACAAGTACATATGTTTAAATTATACGATTCACCCGATTCACTGTAACGTGATTATTCAGCCCACGTGAAGATTTTTCTTTGATTCGAGGTTGTAGGGTGCTAATGTAGCTCATGCCGCTTTGTACGCGATCCGAATCGAATGGAGTTTTACCAAAAAATATTCTTCTGGTATATATCACGCACCCTGTACCCGTATTGCCCGAAAAGGGGTCAATGTGATTGATGGTCACCGAGGCGGACAAAGGACAAATACTATATAGGAATCGCAACCACAAATCAACGAGAAATTGGCGAAACCACAAACGATTATTTACCGGTGAGGCGTCCGGCCGAGATTATTGTATAAGCACGATGTTTTAATAAATTTCTTCCTGCAAACCGTGCCACATAGCATGACGCGAATAAAGTAAATTGCCTGGCGATGAAATTAAATTTTGGAGAGGAGTAAATTGATGCTAAGATAAATAAAAGAGTAAAGGATTCCTCACGTACATTTCCCCAACCCCACCCATTGCTAATTTTCCAAAATTTTCTACGCCAATATTTAGGACGTGATTTGCATGAATTTGTAAGACTGTTTCCAAAATTTGTACGGCACCGGTTCGCCCAGAAAATTCAATTTTCTATGGACAGGGCGGGGGAAACGTTTCTTTAGTCCTCCAAAAAACTAAAAATAAGTTTTTCCAACATTTTCTTACGTGAATATTTAGTACGGAATTTTTACAAAATCGTACGATTACTCACGAATTTTTTGAAAAATCCCTTCCAACTGAAAACCATGTTTTCCATATTCGGCATTTCCCCAGCCCTTCCTAACACTAAAAAAGCACACTTTTTTAATAGATTGGGAGTCCCACTTGTTAAGTTACATAAATTAAAAGTCTTGTCACCGCGGGATCTTAACTTTAATTATGAGTGTATTGAAATTCTTTTTTTTTTTCAAAAAAGCAGTCTTTAATTACTGATCGCAGGGATGCAAAAAATTACTATACTTCTAGTATATAATATATATATATGATATTATACTATATAATATATTATATTATATAGTATACTAGTACACTCTATCATTAGCATGCGTACTCTCTGTACGACTTTTAATCATTCTGGTGCTTTTTACAATATTTAGGCTACCTACAAAATAAAAATTTCAAATGATAACCAGTTAAATAAAACAACCACTAATAGTGATATAACTCATCACTGCTGTCCAATGTTCAAGATCGATCGTAGTGATAATATTAATTTTTATTCCAAGGCGTGTACTCCCTTTTTTACTTTTAAAAAAGTAAAATATATAACTTTCTATCATTTATATATTGATTTTAAGTTGAGCCATGTAATTATTTTATTTGATATTCTAATATATGTTTATTATAATTTATAATACATAAAAAATTGAATTTCCTGAGTCAACCGGTGCCGTACAAATTTCGGAAACGGTCATAAAAATCCATACAAATTACGTGTTAAATATTGGCGTAGAAAAATTTGGAAAATTAGCAATAGGTGTGGGCTGGGGAAATATACTTTAATTCCTCTACTACCGACTGGAGAAAACCATCGATCGGTGTTTATGAAGAAAATACTATTAAGATTGCCGATTACAATATACGTACGTATATGGGTTGTGTGTGCATTATAATATATAATTCAGCATCAAAACTTTGCTCAGTTTGATACCGAACAATAGATAAAGCGTTTGTTTTGATTGCAAATAAGACATAGGTTTATTGTAGGAGGGTTCTTGTTGTGATTTCTCCGACCACTCCACGAACAAACTGTTTATAGTATGTAGGTACCTATATACTATATACAGTCGTGCTACACACGATTGACGAGTGTATAACTTATATTTTACTACCCAGTCAAGTATTGTACTACCCAGTCAAATATTCGGTAAAATGTGGCACAGCAACTATATTTTAGGGAACCGATAACAAGACGGCGATATATTCGATCGACACGAGTACATAACTGTTGCTATGTAATACAAAAATGTACTTATCTACACGAAATGTGAAGTGCATGAACAACCTAGTTTGTGGACGGAGTTGAGCTTATTTTATCTTAAATGAAAAAAAAATACAAAACAAGCATCTACACAGTTAATATAATATTTGTACATGATCTGAACACTTTTGATGTATTAAATAATTAATTTTAAAATTGAGTATAGAAAATAATATTGTTACAGGAGAATTCATTTTAGATTCTAAGTGAAGCGATGAACGTATATTTTGGTTTTATAGTGATAAACATTGTTTTTATTATTTTTATTTATTTATATAGGTATATACATAAAAAGTAGTAAAAAATGATCCAATTTTCAATTTTAAGGTGAGTTTTAAATTTAATCTAATTTGTACAGTAGAGGTAAAAATTATAAATTCTAGAAATTTTTTAAAATAATTGGAAAAACAAAAATTAAAATTAAGGAAAATCGTGCATTTCTAAATAAACCCAGTTTTTGACAAAGTTAATTTTGTAACTCAAAAACTAATACCTATAGATACTTTACATTTTTGACAAAGAACATAAACATTTTCTATCCATAATAGAAATTTCAAAATATTTTGATTTTTTTTGAGCTATTAATAGCAATGAGAATTTTTCGGTTTTTTAAATTTTATTTCTAATAATATTGTCAATAAATATATTTTCACTCAGACAAAAAACTTGAAAAATTAAAATACGGTTTCAAAAGTTAAACGAGTATCCATAAATAATTTTCTATGAAATTCGTCAAAATCTCAACAATTTGCAAATTATTTTGTAGTTGAAAATTCATAAAATATTTTTTTCATACCTAAGATTTAAAAATGTAGTAAGAAATTCCTCACAAGTTTTTCTACACATAAAAAAAAAAAATTCCTGGAAAGTCAGAATAATTTTTACGACATTAGATATACACACCATTAAAAACCATAGATATTTGAAATTTTCACCAAATATATTTGGTGAACACCAAATAAAATTTTATAATTTTATATATATGGTCACATATTCAAAATATTTTGATTTTTTTTTTGAGCTATAATATTTATAAACATGAGACATTTTAGATATTTTTAATTTTTTTTTCAATCATTGTCAATAAAAACTGCTTAAAAAATTAATACAGGATCTCATATAAGATTTTTTTATAGCTGTAAGAAAAATAATAAAAATGCATAAGCACAATATTTTTTATAAACATTTGAAGTTCAAACTTTGACAAAATTTGTCAATATCACGAAATTTGTAAATTATTTTATAGTTAAAAATCTATAAAACGAATGTATTGGATTCTCAATCTCAATTTTAAGATGGTATACCTTCAGACACTGAACCTCCAACTACACTAACCAATCTAATTCGATGTCAAACTCAGTTAATTCTTCAAACATTATCAATAACAACACTTCTACTACAAAGTCTTTTAGTACTGTTAACCCAACCAAAACCCCGACCCCTCTGCCGATTATCATGTCTGCACTTCTTTGGCACAAAGCTGCATCATTGATTTTTCAAAACCCCGACTTCTCATTAATTAGTATAACAACCAAATCTTCATCTGACGGTAAAATCAACATTAAAACCATAAATTCTGCTCAAAACTCAAAAAGTCTTACTGTCGAATAATATCTAATTCCACACTTTCCACTCTCGTTATTGACTGTCAGCTCAAAGTGGCACTGAAAGATATCCCTAACAGATATCACCACCAATGAGCTTAAAACTGAATTAGAGGCACACAACTTTGTTGTTAAACTTATTAAACGATTTGGCACTAACTATCGCGTATGCTCATTGTACATCCAAATCGTAAACACTCAAATCATCAAGCAATCAAACCCGAAGGAACTCTCATCAATTCAAAACACCTCTCTTCTAACTAAAACCGAAGTGGCTCTACCAACTCAATCATTTTCCTTATCAAAACCTTTCACACTGCATCTAGACTATGTTAATGTTATCAAGAATATACCTGTTAATAACATTGAGATAGTCATAATCCTTCTATCAGAATTCCTCACTGTCATTTCTTCGGTGGAAGATCCAAAGAAAATCATTATCTGCAACTATAAAATCATTTATATATTCCTCCTTACCAAAAGATATGAATAACCTAAAAATTATTCATTAGAATTCAAACGTCATCACTAGATGACTAAACGAACTCCAGGCTCTTACATTCACCTTGAAAATCAACATTATTTTCTTGAGTGAAACTCGACTTAAACCCTAGCTAAAAATCCCAAACTATCTCACCTACAGAACAGACCTACTCCTGTACGTAGCTCACCAGCGCATGGAGGAGGAATGGCAGTAGTAGTTCACCACACCTCAGTAACCCTCTTAAAAAAAAAAAAAAAAAATAAAGTAACCCTCAACACAAAACTTCAATCGACACCCATAAAGATCAAAATAGACAATAACAAAGTAGTCATTGGTTTAATATACAAACTCTCTAATGATTGCTTCAAACCTGCTGACCTAGATAACCAACATCGGAGAATGGTTCATTGCAGCTGGCGAATTCAATACTAAGCACGCTTAGTGGCACAGCCTTGTTCCAAACATAGACGGCAAAATCCTCTTCAAACACATTTCTCTTAACAACTATGTTATATCCTGATATCCTAGCACCTAGTACCCAAACTCATTTTCCAATTTCTAACAAACACAATCCTAACGTCCTAGATATAGCTCTAATCTAAAAGGTGTTCACCTTTCCTCAGTCGATAAACAAATTTTAACCATCTGTCCTCAAATCACAACCCATTACTCTTATAGTTTTCAAGTTCCCCAATAAAATCATTTCCATTACTATTTGGTAAACAAATAAACTGGAAAAAGTTCATTACTTTACTCTCCAGTGACTCCTTAAACACCAACCCACACACTACCACCATCTAGGACATAGGCCTTGCTATAGCGTCATTCTCCGCGAGCATTATTTATTAATGCTATAATATGTGGTTGGCGTCGTTATGTCTAAGGAAGTCTTTTCTATTGTTCTAATATGCACTTATTATCATATAATTGTGAACAGTATTTAGCTTTGGAAACATAGTTTAGTTATAATGATTAGCAACATTGCTTTTTATAATCAAAATAAACGGATGTATAATTAATTTTTTTCCATGGTTTTTAATAATTATCTGTCATACTGTTGTTATGTCTTAATCAATATTTTAAAAACTTACAAAATTATAGTTTTATTTTCGTTATAAACTATCTGCAAGTTTTACTGACTTCAATTTCTATTTCTTTAGCATAAATATGAATATTAATGAAAGTTTGGATAGTAATCCAGACCTTCGAAATACGAATAACGTTTTAGTGAAATTAATAAAGAAATGTACGACCTTTTTATCAGCCGGTGATGAAATTCAACTGAAACAAAAAATTAGTGATTTGAACGGATTGTATGCAATATGGAATAATGATACCGAAGAAGGTGAACTATTTTAATTACTGGCATATTTTACTTGTTATAATAAATATATATTGTTAAACGTAAACTATTCTAGCACATATTTCTAAAACATTTTTCATCCACATAAAATTAACTCATAGCTTAATATTTGCAAAAATCCAAAGTGAATGATTAATGATCAATAATAAATCATTAAGAGATGCCTAAAATCTTTGGGGCACTTGCCAAAAAAAAAATTGTGTATGTGTATGTGTATTTTAATAACATATAATTTCTAAGCACTTTCTGAACTTCTTAACACAGAAAAAAAATTTTCAAATGATTAAAATACTTAACGGGAACCAATCTCATTGGTCAAATACTGATATATTATGACACATAATAATTTAATTTTATAATTGAATATATATTTTTTCCTTTTATAAATACTATTAATAATGTTACAAAATGTTTAAATTAATATTATGTTACAGCCAATGTTTTTAGATGGCGTAGATAACTTTTAATAAAAACAAATAAAGTTTCATGAGGGACTAGAACGTTTACTATATTGAACATAAATTTACTAATTTATTAGGCTTTCGTTTAAATGCTGGTTAGGTTTAAACCGACTCTACCCCTACTTAAAATTATTCAAAATGTTTTGAAAATATTATTGTATGTAGAAAATTGTGGTGTAAGTACTAGTGGAAGTTTCTACGATTAATATTTTTTAATTCACAACGAAATAACAATGACTGTTTAAATAGAAATCGCGATTTTTTTACGTTTGAATAACTAATATTGTCAACATTTGTACTTCAAGCGCTCTAAAAAATAAATGGAGAATTTTGTGTTCAATTGTCAAGCATAAATATTAAAATAAATAATTTATGAAATGTTATCTATAACATAGCTTGCAAATATTTTTGATTTTATTTGATTTTGTTAAATTTACACTTCAAATGCATCTAAAAATTAATCATGTCTATGTGTGTGCCTGTTTATTATTTATAATTAGTTAAAAAAAAATACATAATGATTTGAAAATTATATGACATCTCAAAGAATGTAGTTAAAATATTGTGTAAACATTTCAAGACACTACGGTTATTTCTTTTTTAACTACGTCAATATAGAAAAACAAAATGTATATTGTCAAAAATTGGTGTTTCCAATATTCCCATTTGTCTGCTGTTTTTGTTTTTTTCCCACAATATTTTAAAAAGTTCTGGGATTTCTATACTTTTGATTTTTTTAAAGTACCAACTAAATTTCAATTTGCTAGATTTTATTTTTATGTTATTTGATTAAATCGTATTATATTGTATTTATTCATAATAAACCAATAAAAATGTGAAGGCCAAATATTGCTAAAGAAATCTATAAAATTTTACAACACATATTAACATATAAAAAAGTCTCGTTTAACAATTACTGTATGTGATTTGAATCCTGATTTCACAATGCAGCTTTGGTAATTTCAAAGTTACCTTTTCCGAGTTATCAATTCTTATTACGCAAACAGATTTAAATACCAATTTGGTTTTCACGGAAATATTAAAATTTTCATATTGTGTAAACAGTAATCTTTTTGCAAATAAAGTATTGAATATTTAAAGAAAACAAATGTTTCAAAATATGTGCATATGACTAAGTAGTATAAATAAAAATATACTTCTTCAAATTGCATTCGACATAGTAGACGAGAAATTTATATTCTCAAACTTTGATTGATTATGTGTTCTTCTTGAACGTCCCATGTGACGCCAATTCTCTGAGCGAGCAACCTTTTTGTTTTAGAATGACTATTGAATATATATTTTGAGAAAAATTATAATTCCATAATTCCTGATGATTTCTGAATATATCAACGCATAAAGATATTCGCATCGTATAAACTTATTATTTATTTTAAAACATTTTAATATATATATATATATATATATATATATATATATATATATATAATATTTTTTATGGCCACTTAATGTTTGAAAAATATCGTATAAACACCATTATACGGTAAACCGATATCTGTTCGGAATCGTTTTCGAATGCGATGGTGATTGCTTTCAAAACAGTAATCATGCACAACACTAGCTGTCTCTGTGGATTAAGTAGTACCCCTCCTCCCCCAAAACTTAAAGATCTCTCGGGGTGAATGGGGTCTAGCGACCTGGATGGTGATAATTTAAAACTTATCCAGTCCTAAATAGAGCAAATATTCACAATAAATGATCATGGACAATAGGTCTTTCTTGTTCGAAGTGTGGACAGGTCTAAACGGCATATAATAAAAAGACGACGACTCCCTCAGGGTCTCGCCCAAAATCAGACCGGTGTCCCCCGTGACATGGCATTGTAGAATTTTCTTTAAGGAAAATAAATCGAAATACGTTCTCAAGTATGCACTTGACT
This sequence comes from Pentalonia nigronervosa, assembly GCA_014851325.1. NCBI lineage: Eukaryota > Metazoa > Arthropoda > Insecta > Hemiptera > Aphididae > Pentalonia > Pentalonia nigronervosa. The sequence continues at coordinate 65,277 of JACXSJ010001059.1, read as the reverse complement.
AAAATTACTCAAACTTTTTGTCGCTTATATTGACTTTTATGTTTAACTTTTGCCACCCATCAGTTATAATATGTGTATTATTATTTTGCTTATTACATATTAAATACACAGGTACCTAGTATATATTAGATGTATTATTTATTATTTATCGTTTTGTTTAAGATGATCCACCAGTTTGCAACAATCATGGACATTCACCCCTACACTTATCATTCTTCTTTGATAATATTAGAGATATATGTCAAGAATTAATAATATAAATTTAAATTAATGATGCACATCGATTATGTATTTTACAATATTGGATGCACCGTAGACGTAATATCGTAGTGTACCGTTGCAAAATAGATTCGTCTCATTGATGATCTCTATGGTCAGTGATTGGTTGTACCTATAATTATTTTTCACACTTATATAATAATATTTGTGTTGTGTATACATATATAGCCATCGAAAAAAAACACATACTATATTTGCGTTCCATAAATAAAGATCAATTTGAACGGCTTATTGCGAATAATTATTTACGTTGTGTTGTTAATGAAATTACATTTCATGATAATAATACAGAAACGTACAACTAAAATAATAATAACAGAAAGATTTAAAACCATAACGAAAACATTTTTTTCACATTACAATAATTTGTATAGTTAAGCTTAAAATACTTACTATCTAAATTTAAAAAATAAATTTATTTTTCTGTTTGATTATTAATATTTTTTTTATTTTGGTACTTAAGTATTCTTTACATTTGTAAAAGTTATAACATCCATTTTTAATTCCGAAAGTTGATTTTAGTTAGGTACTATCATATAGGTACTTTACCTGGTACAGGGACTTAAAAATATAGTCTATGATACTTATTGGAACATTTTGTGATCCAGGAGATCGGTGTGTTCTCCGATACATTTCCGGAGGGAAAATGATGTATAATATGTTTTTATAAATCCTAGTCGGATGCATAGGAATCGTAATTTTAAGTATCGAATTAAACACTATTAACTTATAATATTATAATTATATACTAATATTTTATCCCAATAAGGTAAAATTGTATTTATCGATTAACTTCGTGTTTTTCTAGTGAGATAAATTAATAATAATATTTCATTAATGAATTTATTCACAACAAACATTTTTATAATAATAATAATTGTATAAACATACAACGACATTTGGACGTGAATTCCTAGAGCTTTTTATTACATCTCATAGTTATGTCACTTGCCATTGTTGTCGTCATTATACACTTAGGTTGCAGTTCTTTTAAATTGTTAGTGGGTAACTAAGTGTCTTTAGTGATACAATTTTTTTTTTTAATGGGATGATAATCATTTTTTAGCATTTAGCTACCAGGAAAAATACTAAAAAACATTATTCATATTAATTACAATTCAAGTGCTTGAAAAAAATCTTTGAAGTTTAATTGGGCAGGAATGTTTGAGTACACGTTCAACTGTTTTATTTATTCATAAATATATTCGTAGAAGTCAATAAGTCAAGTAGGCAATTAAGAGTCAATTGCAAAGTTAGACGATTAGTTTTGTGTTTGCATTAATTATTTTGGTTAATACGTTTGTTAAAGGTTAAGCTTACTTATTCGTATGATTAAATGATATCGGTTCTACTTAACTACACTTATATAACACTGCAGGACAACTGTTAATATACATTTTCTTTCATAAAAATGTATTAAAAACTATTAATAAATGATTATATTATTTTTGAGGATCAAGTTTGGGTGAGGATAAAAACAATTTTTGCCAATATCTCTGTTTTTAAAAATGGCTTCATTATTTTGCATTGTATATTCCTCCTTGCAGTATAATTAGAGCCACGTTAAGATATTCGGCGTCTATAGGAGCGGCATCAATTTTTAAGTGACCTCCTCTTAAGGACTTACCTATGGATTATTTTTTTTTTTACATCTTTATTAAATTCATATTTTAATTTTAATATTTTACCTCCCTCTTAAATAAGATTTTCCCTTATTCCTGAATTATTTTCTAGATACACATGCTACATTACATTAAGTTACGTTAATTATCTGTGAACGGTAATGCAAAAATGAATTTACTTGTATTATGATAACCATAAATTAGTGTAACGTTATTTTTACCGTAACGTTTAACCGGCTTTGTGTAAAATCTCCCTGCCTACTAATAATATTGTTTTCGTTGACTCGCCTTTTTAGACGGCCGTTGGATGTATTTTTTTTGTTGTCAGATTACCCGGCCGACGTGTACGCGTCTGTCGTGGAAATGTTCGCGTCCAACGTGTTCCGGCCACTGCCGCCTTCGTCGTACGCGACGGCCGACGACGACGAGTGCGGCGTGGACAGCGGCGGCGGCGGCGTTGACGCGGAGTACGACGCGGCGGCGGCAGTCGAGTTCCAGCAGACGGCCATGGCGTACCAGGCGTTCCGGGCTTTCATGGACCGGTTGTCGTTCGACGGCGCCAAGGCCGGGCCACACTTGGGACGGCGGTTCACGGGCGGCCTTGCGCACCGGTTGAACGCGTCCGACATAAACGAGCGGCTGGCCGCCCGCGACACGATGATCCGCGTGCGAGAAACGTGCCCGTCCGCTCAGGCGGCCGTGCTGGACGCGGCCGTCGACGAGCTGGCCGACTTCGCTTACGGTCACGTGCCGCGGCACAACGGCGTCCTTGAGCTGCTCGACTTCGTGGCCGACGCGGTCGTCTACACGGATGTCACGCGGCCGGCCGTCGAAAAGGTGACCTATAACCGCCGACCGTTTTCCGCGTCCACTCCCGCGGCGCGCTTGCTCAGGTTTTTCACGGTGTTTTCATTTTGAACCGAGTTGTGGGTGCTTACTCATTTTTGAATTGTCATAAAATTGCACGTCATACCATAGCTTTAAAATTAAAAAAAAAACCAACGCATGTCGCGTTATTACTAGGGCTTGTATTTTGTTGCCATAAATAAACAGAAAAAATATGGACAAGTGGGTACCGTGGAGTGGGTCACTATGATAAATGTGTTAAATTTTAATTAAATGATGTATAATATCTTTGTACACGAAAAACGAGATATGGTCGAGATATTAGCGGATATGTGGTCTGTCAGTTTATACCAAGTATATTTTATGATATGTTTTTTTTTTTTTTGATATTGCTATTTAAGTAACTTATTTAATCATTAGTTGTGTATAGTAGGTTGATACAATTTTTACCAAAAACATTGCATTTACTGTATTAATCAATATTGAGCTAAATAACTATAACTATTATAGTAAAGTAAATTTCTATCATATCATATTATTGTTATTAGCTTTTGAGTCAATAGCACATTGTCATTGAACAGTGCGAATAGATAAATGGTATAAATAGATAATAGTTTAAAATAAATCTAAATTTTTTAAAATTGTCATTACGTATAGTAAAATTTTTAATATACGTAAAAGTTTTAAGTCCACACAAACAACGTTTTTGAATTACAACGAAATAACTAATATTATTATCTTCACGAAAATTACTTAATCGATATGTATATAATACAAAAATTAAAAAAAAAGTTAATTTGAAAATGTCTCTAAATAGCTAAAAAAAAGTCAAATTTTTTGAAAATGTTATCATATATAGAAAATGATAAAATAAATATTTAGTGAAATTTTCAAGTAATCATCTATGGTTTTTTGTTTTGAAATGACAACAAAATAAGAAAATCGTTAATTTAAGGATTGTTATCAAATATGGTGAATATTTGAACTTCAAACGCTCATAAAAAATGAATGCGAATTTCAGCTTAATTTTTTTTACAAGGGTAAAATTTTGAGAAATCTTGTATTCTATTTTCAAATTGTATATATAAAAAGATAAAGTTTATGAATCTCTTATTCAATATAATTTGCTAATTTTTGTGATTTTGACGAATTTTGTCAAAATTCTATGTTCAGATGACCATACAAAATTATTGTGAATTTACACTTGACATTTTTTCGACTTAAATTTACATATGTGTGTAATCGAACATTGTTCGTATGACGATCCGAGATTCATGTTAGAGTAAAAGGCGACGTAGAAAGTGTCATGTCAGGCAATCAAAATAAAAAATGCAAATCCATTGAAATCCAAGCTCTAGTTATAACCTTTATGTTTGAAAATAGGCCATTTCACTAAAATATTAAAGTTAACAACATACAATAAGTTCTGCTAAAAGCAAATTTCACACGTTTACGTTGTAAGACGAAAACAACACACTAATGTTGGGTCGGAGATACACCTCTTAATCGTTAGTTATTGTTTATTCACCCGTCAGTCCATTTTTCCATGAATGCGTATTATAGTCCATATTTCCACGTATGGTTTATAATATATATTGATTAATGAATGTATTTTTAAGACTTGTAGGATCCAGGGTGGAAAAAAAACTATAGAAAAAGCAAATCTAAAATTGTAGTTTAATACTGTTAAATAGACAAATAATTAATGTATCACACACTTAGGAAATTATTTAAAAATTAAAATGTGGGTAATTATTTATACAGGTTTAATTATAAATGAATATAATTTATATTAAAATATAATAAAAAAATAGAAATATTCTATTATTATCGTCCTTCACATTTCCTACATAAGAAAAACTTTTTTGACGTGAAAAATAGTAAATTATGTTATTTGATAATAATAAAATCGTTAGTATTATCGTTGTATTTTTATTCCATTTGTTGACATTATGTTTGTTGATATTATATTCATTAACTGTATTTAGAAAAAAAAATGTTATAAATGTATAAAAAAAATAGACACTATCTAATCACAGTCAGTGTCATGGTTTGGGGTATTTGAGTGACTGATCGGCTTGCTAGACGCGATAATAATAAAACTATATTATGTTTTTATTAGCATTGATTTTTGTATTATAGTTCCTATATTATACAATTAATGTTATTAATGAAAACCATTCCACTAACTTTTGTTATATTTTAGCACTAAGCTTAGATGATTAAGTAAAAAAAACAATTATTATCTTATCTAAAGAATATTTGAACTTCAACTTATTCAATAATGACTGTAATCTTATAAACATTGAATAATCTTTATAAATATAAAATTAATCTAATAATTCTCTAAAAAATATACTATTGAAAATGTATTTGTTTATATTGCATAATTATGTACAATATGTAAAATAAAGTAATAGTTTAATATAATAATAATAATTAGAAGAAGTTTGTTTAAGCATTGCCCGGAACCATGCTTCAGGGGCGGAATAAATGCACAATGCAATGCCATGAAATCAATAACTGTGATGATTTAATAAGGCAGTAGTTATACGAGAAAAATACAACTTACATAATATTTAAAGTGAACATTTGGTGAATATTTGGGAGTCGATGGCATATATTATATACGTTTTTAGAAATGAATAAACGATGCAAGATAAAAAAGTTTTTACTGTTTAAAAAAAATGAAAACATAGTACCATAAATTGTAAATAAATTATTAAACATTAAGTTCAAAAAAAATGTAATTTTATTCAAAATTTTATTCTCTTTTGAATTAATAGTAAGTGTTGAAGCTCTAAAATTATTTTAAAAGCCTTACATGTTTCAGAAAATTTTTTATAGTTTCGAAACTACGTAACAAGTAATAAAGGCAATGACAATTCTCCAACTTTAAAATTAATTGAATTGGTATTTATATATGAATATATATATTTTAATATTTCTTTAAACTCGATTATAATTTTTTATAAGTCTTCTTAAGTGAAACGTTAAGAAAAAAACGAATCAATATCGCTTAAATATCTGAAACTTATTTTACAAAAATAACTACTCTCTCAACTTACCAGCTTTTTGTTCCTACCAAACCAACAATCTAAATGGCATTATTCACGCAGGTGTTTCTTTTGATGTCAGGCTATTACGCACATCATTCTCACTTTCTAAGTCCAACAAAACGAGTGAGACCAAATATTGTAAGATCTTTACAATAGAGTACACTTATTGTTATGATTAATTGCAACATATTCATATACATATGCTACTGCAATATATTACTAAAATATTACAAAATTCAATACAATATTGAATTTCAAGATATCTAAAATAAGATTAATCGTTTTGTTCAGGGTACATATACAGCTTCAAAAATTTAATTAAACTCTGACAAAATCATAGAAAACTCATTATAATATAACGTCACTCAACAATAGGCTAATCAGACCTTATATAATATTATATGCTTATTATCTAACTGCTTTTTGGTAATAAAATAATAAAACAATTTATTGTTTTCTGTTGCGAAATAGCTATCTAGAGTTCTGTTACGTTTACTCAAACACCAATATTTGTTTTCATTCAAGTCAAAACTAATAGAATGTATAAGAGCTTTAAATAGTCAAGATGAAGAGTTGATTCCTAGAGTGCTGGTATTCATCATGAACATATGGAAAAGTCATAACGTAAAAACCATTGTTTTACTGTCCACAATGGTCGAGTTGTACGATTGGTGCAACAAAGAAAATTGGATTCAATTGCAGTTGTCGGTTGTTTACCACTTATCTAAATTTTTCAATGACTACGATTTTCAACTTGCCGAGGAATCGATGAATTTTTGGATTCGAATTCTGCACGAAAACATTCAATTTTGGCAAGGCAGGGAAGATGATATCAGAGTCGTCGTGAACGCATTGAAAAAGGTATAAATAAATGTTGATATCTTACCAAATATTTTATTAAAATTGCAACAATGCGCATGATCTCATTAGGATGATTATATAGTGTCAATTGCCTACTAATATATTGTAAGTAATTCATGATTTTTTCAACCATCAAACTCGTGTTTTTGAAAACTGATATCAGAATTAATACAATATAAATCATATTATAATATACATCATACATGATTGAAAGTTTTGAGTTGGATGTATCGATACGCATCATAGGTATTTATTTATATGCAGAGAGTAGATTTTTTTACAGATATCAACTATCATTAAATAATTTAAACTGGATGCTTGATGTAAAATAAGGCATAACATTTTTTTTTTTTAAGTGCTCTTATGAATTTATTCACTTATTTTGTTTTTTTACAATTAATAATGCCACATAAAGTCGTACAGTGATAAATCGTAAAAATACTCACCCAAGGCTCCCTGTATACTCATAATATTATCAATATTTTTATATATAGTTTATAATTACCTATTACTACTAAAATATTGTAAATCCGTTTAGGTGAAACGAACTCATTGGAACTCAGATTGTGTGAAAATGGCGAATAACTTGCTAAACATAATGGTAATGAAAAATGTGATTAAAGACAGCTGCGTGAAAGATCCAGAGGAGATGTTCCAGGAAGGGAAATCTAAAGTGATAAATTATTATGACTACATATCTCAGGAAATACTAATACCACTGGTAAATCCTTCAAAATCAACTGTTTAGCGTTACTCTGAGGTCAATATACGGACATGAAACTTAAACAGTAGATTGTGCAATAAAGAATATACCTATAGAACGTGATGAAAAATAAAATTTAAATCTGAACTTTTAAAAAGTTTGTTTAATTAAAACGAAAATAGTTTTATACGCATATTTTAAGTACCGTGCAAACATTGTGATGTGTGTTTTTATTTATTCGATTTAATCTTCTTATACCAAAATCCGTATAAATGATATCGTGTAGGGTTAAACGTCAGTTTAAAAACTTTTTAATTGCCAATTTCAAGGGTTTGAATAATATTAAAATTGTTTTCTTCATCGAATAGTCATATATTTTGTTACGTTTTCGTTTGAACACAAAAATTGAAAAATCAATAGAGATTATTTATAAAAAGTAAAATAAATTATACCTTTTTTCAACATATATTTATTTACATATTTTTTTTAGTTATTATAATATAGTGGTATCTAACTAAAACTTCAATACCTATATACTATATAGTATATCATATATATATTTTTCAAAATTATTATCTCAATGACCTAACATTGATATTGAGTTTACAGTCTGTTACACTTATAATAGATACCTGTTTCATGATGACCAAGTACTATGATAACTATTTATATTTGATTTTATAAAGTTATTACATAATAATACTTACAGCTTAAAATAAATTAATTTTAATGTTTTCTATATGTATTATCATGTACCAATAAATATAAAATATAATGTTTTATTGACATAAATTGTTAATGTTTTTTTTTTTTTTATTTTGAACGTCTGGTATAGGTAAGTAGTTGAACCTTGAAATACTACATTCTAGACGACCCTCTTTTGTATTCTAAATATTATATTATTATTGTTTTATTATATATAGTAAGTTGTTTAGAAGTATTTTATACTTTAGGTATGTGTACTTTGACATACTGAATAGTTTTAGAAAACGTGGGTATAACAATTAAAATTAATTATTGGTTGTATGTTATTCAGAACCAAGTTATTAATTACGTATCTACTATAGAAACCAGACAGTTTGTGATAACCCAAATGTGTGTTTTTACGTATTTGTTTTATACACGGTAATTTATTAAATACAATATTTGTCTGTAAATTGTCATGCATCAACATTCAGTATCAAATATTTAATTATTAACATAGCTTCAAGCGAAGTGCTTAGGGATATAAGACAAGGAAAATGTTGTATTATCACACTGTACATTTTTGCATTTTTGTACACCACTTTTTTTCACAAAAAAAAAAAAAAACTTTAAATATTTATAGCTACCTACTATATTATTCATTCGATATTATATATTTATGACTGTAATATTGTAAAAAAAAGGAGCTAATTAATATCTAAAACTAAAAAAAAAATGTAATACATTTTAAGTATTTTACGGTTGAAACTAATGCAATGTTAAATATCAAAAATAATGGTAGGTTTATTAAAAAAAATTACCCATTTTATATGCAAAAGAACATAAAAGCATTAGTGTTATTTTCTTTAAGTTAATTTAGAGATAGGTTGAGTAAGTTATGCCAGAATTTTAAAAGGTATTTATAGTTTAATTCTACCAATTAAGTATTTTTCAATATGTATAAGAAATTTTTTATTACCTCGTATCATTTAAACTTTTTGAAAAAATTATTTAAATAGTTTAGGTACAAATAGGGATAATATAGACGTTATCTTAAAAAAACGGCTAGTTTGAATATAGGTCATAAATTTAGTATTAATATTAGGAAAGATATATTTGTTTATAGATTGTTTGAAACTTTTAAACATTTAATCTTTAATAAGAAGTTTGAATCTATGCTAATTCGTCCAGTATTTAAAGTTTATGAACTTTGTTATATACAAAATAGATTTAAAATATAAGTTTTCATCTCGAGTATATCTAAAAAGCTCTTATCTTAACTGGTAAATCTAATGAAATAATTATAGAACATAATTATAATATAAAATTGAGTTAAAATTAAATTTATTATTTATGTACAATGCGCAGCACATATTTTATTTTATTTTTTACATACATCCCATACATTATACTATGGTTAATAATTGATTTAAAAAAAATAATAATAATACGGAGCATTGATTTATTATATACAAAATAAATGATCTCATATAGGTACGGATATAAATGCCGTGGACTCGTGTTAAAAATATGCCGCCTGGGAACAGATTTAAAAATAACACCCTTTACAAACATTGTACACAACTTAAAAAAAAAATTATCGCTCTGCTCAGAACCTAATACGTTATATTAATAATACTATGATCTGTATAATATTATAATATAAATATAATATATTAAAAATAAAAAGGTAGGAAAGTGGATACCGCTCTGCTATACATTAGGTGCCGTTGGGTCAGTGTAATGGATCTGTAAAATTTGAATTGTGAGATATAAAACCATTGTATACCAAAAACGATTCTGAACAAAGGTTTCATCAGTCTGTATAACTAAGTATATATTATGATATTATTGCTATTAATTAATTGATTTTACTATTAGTAAAACAATAGGTTGAATTAATATTTGACAAAAGCATTTCATTTGATACAATTCAAAAGTTTCAATTATTCACGAACAATATTTTTAAATTTTTTATTCTTCATTTAAATATTTAATTTCATCCAAATTTGAACTTAAAATATTTGTTAAAAAAACTGTAATTATATAATTTTTAGATTTTTTGGTCATAGCATGAAATACTTAATTATTATAATGAATTACATTTTCATGTATTTTAAACCAACGAACATTTTTTTAAAATTCTCTAATAGGAAAAAAAAACTAAAATAAAAAAATCGAAAATTTCTTATGCTTATATCTCAAAAAGATTAAAATATTTATGATGTATCGAAAACTGTTCTATAAACTTTTGGAAAAAATTTGCCACCATTTTTATCGTACACGTTTTCGAGGACCGTAAAAAATATTATCGTGTCGGATGCATTTTAATGATCGTACTGCGATTTTGATTTTCGGATGGCACAACAAACCGATTTGTAAATACTATGAACTGCGCTTGTGTAGTATTTTATATTTTTATCTCTACAGAACAATATATGATGTGCAATATTAATTGGTTATTGACATGTCAAAACCACCCCCCCCCCTCACCCGATTCGTAATAACACTATAGTGAGTGTAATAAATTATTATCTCTATATAATCTATTTATTGGTTCGATTTTATTTTGGTAAAATCCGAGAAAGATATTAATATAATATCTTAACAGGAGTTACATGCATTTTTTTTAAACGTTCGACAAACTCATTTCTCATTTTCTCCAAAAGCGAGTATAATTAATTTTGCAGTATACAATAATATGTATTATGTATCATGTATATTATACAGTATATGTTTAAAATGTAATATATTTTAGAAACATTAAAATTACATACTAATATACTGAGCAGTGGCGTATACATAACTTTTGTCTAGGGAATTTGACCCCCACATCTCCCACTGTATATGTCGTTAATACCGGGGTAAGTATACATCATAAAATCAAAAAAAAAACCATTTTGACGACATACCTAACATTTTGTTAATTTGTGCATAATATTATGTATAAAATATTTACATTGAAACCGACTAGGTATATAAGAGGTTTATAGAATTTTAATGAATTAATGCGTTGCGTAGGTTATATTTTTTAAAAAATATTTAAATTAAATATTTGAATACTTGAAAATAATCATGTTCAGAATATCTAAATATGTATTTGAATATGTCAACATAGTATTCTAAAAATATTATGACATGAGTATTTTGTTTAAAAATGTATTCCAAATACTTGTAAAGGACTTATGTACTTCCTACTTCAAAATCTAATTGTATTATATAAACGTGAAATAAATATTTTTTGGTAACAACTTATTTCAAAAACTACTGCGCCGTTTTTTATAAAAGTTATACTTATCAATATAGATTTATCGAGACTTGGAGGGTGCTTATAGCTTATTTTTCAGCTCTTATAGAACTATATTCCTAGCTAAAGGTTAGCTTACACGTGAGTTTAGTTTTCGACTCACAAGAAAAGAATATTTTTTGTTTATTTATAGAGTTGACATTGGTTACATAATATAATATTACTATCATAGATAGTAGAAATATTGCATATCATATATTTTTTTTACAAATGTATTTGTAAAAATAAATAACTTCGGCACGGTCAACGCCGAGTTGCCATTGGTTACAGATAATAAATATTATATATAATGATGGATGTTGGTTTATCTAAAATTAATTGACTCAAAAACTACTGAACCTTTTTCTATAAAAGTTATATAAATAGATTCCTTGAGACTTGGAGGGAGTTTATAGCTTATTTTTCAACTCTTATTATCGGTAGCAAAGGGTAACTCATACATGAATTTAGTTTTTGGATCACGAAAAAAGAATATTTTTTGTTTATTTTTAAGGTTGACATTAATTACATATTATTATATTACTATCATAATTAGTCAAAATATTGTATACCTATACATATTTACAAGTATATTTATAAAATAAATAAATCTTTGGCGCGTGCAACGCTGAACGGGATAACTGGCATAATATAAACTTCTGTTGATTATGATTTATGTAAATTCGTTAAAATATTCGTAGCTTGTTACTGATAATATAAACAAAATAATAAACACAATTGAACTCCGTTCTATTATAATTAATTTTATTACGACTAGCATTGATATATTGAAATCGCCGATGTCAGTATAATAATCGACAATTTTAAAAAGTACTCCGAATACTTACAGAGTTTGTAGTCGCTTAGCTTGTTGCGGGTTTGATTTTGTTAAATCAAACGAAATTTGCAATAATAATTATTACAGTAGGTACATAAGTATAGTTGTTATGTTTGTGTTTAGTGGTAGGGGGTCGAACGGACCACTCGTTTACAAGGCACTACAATTTATTTTATTACGTTACCGCTCTTTTACTAGGTCAGTAACCACCACGCACACAATAATATTATAATGTTATATCTTTATCACGCCATCAACGCGATTACCGAAAAAAAGCCGTGGGGCGGACTCGTTCCATCACACCGTGGTAGGTAGGTACCTGTTTAGTATATAAAATGTATAAAAAAGAGATTGGCTTCTGCGATAATATATACAGTAATACTATTATACGACTGTGATATGTCATGGCGGTAATATGATGATGTGATATTATTTTAAACGTGTCCGAGACTGAATTGCACAGTTGTAAAGTTACCACCAACCGTCTTGATTATATATTATTAACAAAAGGTTCGGAAAGATACGTAGGTACCTCTACCTATATTATTATATATTTTGCTGTCGTATAGGCAATGTTTGGTCGGTGTTCGTGCCAACATCAAATTCACGCATTACGGTTAAAAATAATAATATGAAAAAAATGACGATAACAATAATAATAATAATTCCCGACCGACTATATTTTAATATATAGGTAGTATGCGTTGTTCGAACCTTTTTCGCGTTTAAGAAAATGTCGAGAGAAAAATGGTTTTGTATTTTGACCGTGTTTAGGTTTTCGCTTAGGTACCTATATTATAATAAATTTATGAACAAAATAAACGTGTTGATAATATTATTATACTCAGCGATTTACAGTGAACACTATATTATTTATGCGTATACTTTATTGATTTTACTGCACATTTGCGTCAAAGTTTTCTGTCTTACATTTTTATTTTCAAAAAATCGACACGGTATTTTATAAAAATTCTCCTGTATTGTTTACTATCTAATATCGTTGGTAGTCATTTAGAATAAATAAAAAATAAATAATCTTATTAATATATAAATTATCGATATTATTAATTTATTATACAAATACATTTGTTGAAAAAGTATTAGATTCTAATTTCTGAGCAGAGCAATGAATGTATTGATTTTATAATAATGTTTTTTTGCATGTCTGTATCTACATAATACTTTGATCTTCAACTTCAGTAAATTTTCTAGTGAGAAAGTGAATATGGTTAATGCATTCGAGAGTTTAAAACTGAAAATGTTCAGTTGTTTTCAAAAGCATTAAAAAAATCAAAAAAAAAAAATTAAACAAAAACTGGAATTTTTATACAAAACCAGTTTTCTTATTTTGTTGAAATTAAAAAAAAAACAACAAAAAATTTTAGATATTTAAAACTTTCATTAATTGTTCGTTTTAGCAACTTCTATTTACATGCATTTATATAAGTTTTCAAAATATATTGATTTTTTAAAGCTATTTATAGAAATTTTAATTTTTTTTATTGATTTTCTATAAATGTTTCTCTAAGCTAACCCCATTATATGGTGAAACGGTGCACATTTTTTTTATGATGCACTGCATCGTGAAATGGTTCTTGAACACAGATTTTTTCAATACCTATCAGCTAGTTCTTATTTCAATACATGTAGTTTTATATATGATAATTATTATGTACAATGAAAGGAGCAGTGAGACCAACTCCAGCTAATAAGGCCTGATCAGGTGATTAGCACGAGCGAAGGTTCGAATAGCCTAATCCTGATTATGATTTTCAAAAAAGTAAATAATGTATGACTACAATAATCGGTTAGGACCGCTTTTTTCGTCGCACCTACTCGAACAAATGGCGGCGACAGAAATAACGTTGGTCCGGGCACAAATGCCCGATAAGGCCCATCGCGTAGGTCTCGGAAATGGTAGCTCTGAAGTCTGAAAAGAGTTTTTTTTCGTTTTACCGATCAGGGTTCATATTGGCCGATGTAACTGCAGTCACCTACGAGTCCGGAAATTGCTTGTGAGCTTAGATTGGCCGTGTGCCTGTCGACTAAGTTTTGGGTACGTTAGTGATATAGATGGTGACGAGTATAACTGGGTGGGCGGGACATAAGGGAGTATTTACCACAACGCCGGTTAAACGTTACTGTAAAAATAAAGTTAGGTAACAGATTTTATTTTCTTATCAATTAAATTTGATAATCGATTACGATAATTAAATTCGTTTTTTTTTAACCGGCGTTGTGCAAATGCTCCCTATAATCGTTGGGTAGGCAACTATAACTTCACCATGGATGGACGAGTTGTTAACCTCTGGTGGCGTATACTCGCAACAGGGATGAATTCGTCGGGTAGGTAACCGTGTTTACAATGTGGCTTGGAGTGTCGTCATCCGCTACCCGACGATGTCGAGACTATTGGCTTCGGTGAGTCGGTTCGGTATGCAATTTGCTTACCACGGCGTTTCAGCAGACTCTCATGAAATTAGTTCTGCGGACATTGGCAAAAATTGAGGGAGAGGCTTAGCCCCCCCCCCCCCCAAAAAAAAAAAAAAAATCCTTTAAGCTCCTTCAAAACAGACAGTTTTTTAGTTGTATGGGATCTAAGCCCTCCCACTCACATTGATGTTAAAAATGTTAAAATGTTAGCACCCCTCAAATTTTAATGGATTTGCGCCTATGGTTGCAGGTCTTGGCAGTGTCGTCGCCGCCGTATCTGTGTTTTCGTTTTTCGTTGTGTACTTCAGTAGACGTATTCAGGAGAAAAGGTTGAGTCTAAGTGAGTATCCACTTTGCTTTGTTTTGTGGAACGTCCGTCCGTCTGGCCTTATGCAAGTGTCAGGCGTGAGTGTGCAAGTGTGGCGTATTGGTATATGAAAACTTCAAAGGACTCGTCATAAAACTTGTTTTTAAATAGTTCTATGCATGTAATTGATCTAATAAAGATACCTTGCATTTAGATTAATAAATAAGTTTTAATTTTAATACTTAATTTATATATTAATACATTTAAAATACTAAAACAAATTGAAAATTGAAAATGTTTATAAATATTTTAAAATTGAGTCAATATATTTTTTAATATGTCATCATGTATAGAAAATGACAAAATAAACATTTGGTGATAATTTCAAGTAGCTAAGATTTTTGTTTTTGAAATACAACAAAATAATAAAATCGTTAATTAACGGATGAATATTTGCAATGTTGTAAATATTTGAACATCAAACGCACATAAAAAATTATTGTGAGATTCTGCTTAATTTTTTTTTCTAATTAACCATATATCAACTAAGGATATTGCCATACCATACGTTTTGGTAGGTCCGGTAAACCAGGTGCATTTTGACCGGATGATTTTGACTATGTCACATCTATACGTTCTTACCGCTGCATTCCAAGTTCCAAAAGCCACCGCTAGTTCAACAATTCATCAAACACCAACAATTACATCACATTCAACGTCTCTATGCTCACTGAGGTAAACCTTATTTAATTTATACAAAATTGTTTTATTATATTACTTGACAGTTATAACGATATAAATGTTATAAGTACGAGTATAATAATTACAGGTACACACGTTAATTAAATATATATATATAATATTGTCGTATAAAACAAGATTTTTATTTTTCAGCGAAATATCAGCTAGATTCAAGTTGTATGTAATACAATGGTTTATTTTATTTTCCTATGATTAGGGGGTATTTAATCAAGAATAGCTAACCCAGATGATCACTCATTACAATCGCAATAATAAAATATTTGCGATTCGAATATACTCGGATAGCAATCTAGGGACTATTCATTATTCGGTTTATCACACATAATATGATAGGTAATTGCTTTATAAGCTCGCTATAGATTGAATAAAAAATTAAACACATAAATATTATTACAGATGAGTTATTATTATTATTATAGTATGGTGTTGGTTTAATTTGAGATTACATTCAAAACTTAAAACATGAGCAGTATCTATATACTGAGTTCAAATTGTATGTTGAAATGCATACATCTTGCAAAGATTTAGTAAAATCGAAATGAAAAGTTAATAGTAACATGCTATAAAAATGAAATAAATTTCTTTTTTCAAGCCCAATTACCAGGTATGTATATTATAAATATCATGCTGAAATCACATCAGAATATTTTGAGCTCGTCACAATGAATACATTTTCAAATAAAATAATACAATTTATACATGTTATAAACCGACATAGTCAAAATAATCATAGTTTAATGTTATAGTATACTTTTAACACATAATCAAAACTAAAACATAGAGCTAAATAGTAGTATACAGAGTCCAAATTTTGTATTGAATTATATACAAACCTCTTAATAAGTCTTCATATACGTCATGATACAATAAAACATCGATTTTTATATAAAGTTCATTATATTCTCGCATGCCTTATACCTATGTATTTATATTCCCTATAAGTCGATAAAACATGCATTGCACTATAATATACAACATAGTTATACAGATTATATTTTAAAGCTGTTAGGCTAGTTTAACTATGGTAGTTTTTAAACCGGTAGGTGCATAAGTTTTGTAGTATTAGACTTGAGTCTAAATAATTAATTTACAAATATACAAAAATAGCATAATTCCAATAAATAGATATACACATTTCATAATTCTTTAAAAATGCCATTAACATTCAAACATAATCATTTCAAGTTAAAAAATGTAAAAATATCTTAATTTAAAAAAAAAATCAACCTTAAATATCATATAATATCAATAAATACATTCATAACATATTATTATGATTTCAATAAAACATAAACAAATACCATCATTTATTAGTAAAAATAGAAATGCATGAGCTCATCGAAAACCAAATCCACTGTACGTTAAAATACTGACTTTATGTAAAGATTTAGTAAAACCGTCATGAAAAGTTTATGGTAACATGCTCTGTTAATGAATTAATCTTCTATATTCACTCTTAGGTATACATATTCCAAGAGTAAACTCAAACTCATATATTAGGTTAAATATAAATTCAAGTTAAAAAAATGTTTTAACTTCGATAAAATCGGATAATAAAAAAAAAGAGTTATTGTTTAACTCGACCTGTATTAAAGACTATATAATACATTCAAACACAAATTCCATAAGTCATAACTTATTAATAAAAACATTTATAAATCTATTAATTTAATTGAAACTATTTTGCTAGCATCATCATCTTTTAGCAATATCTTGAACGAGCTATAGGTTAGATTCAAATAGATTTAACTTTATCTTGAACAAATGAAAAATTAAAGGTTACAACATCTTCTCACCATGAAGATAAATACATGATTGATCATGAACTTTCATTTTTCATTTGTTCAAGATAAAATTAAACCTATCTGAATCTAACTTGTGTATACCTGTCACACAAAATCATTATATTTTTATATCTGTTTATGTTTTTAATAAAATTATGTTTTATTGAAATTTATTATGGTATTTTACTATGAGATGACAATATTTGTATAAAATTTTTCATATTTTATCTGTGCATATTTTGAATGAAATAATGATATTTTTATACATATATATATATATATATATATATTATCAGCCGATGATGAAATTTGTCTGTGTTTTTATTAAAACTGCTAAATTTATATATTTTTTTATAAAAATTATGATATTTTATTAAAGGTACGGTTTCCTATCTGCGACTAGCCGTAACGATTGGCCACGACTAGTTGCAACTACTGAACACTGCGTGCCGACTGGTTTCCTAAATGCGACTTTACTTTGCGGCTGGTGTATAATAGTTCATTTTATTCCAATACTTAGTGTGATTTACTTTGAAACATTAAATAAATAAATATTTTAAAGATATAATGGTTAAATATCATTTTCATTTGAACATTTGAAGTTGCTTACAACTATAAAATACAATATTATTTTTTATATTCCCACCAAATTTTATTATATTTTTATCATTATGTATTTTAATATTTTCAAAAAATTTTTATGATTTCACGAAAATGTATTATATTATTTACTTGGGAATTTTCACAACTTAACAGGATAATTTTTGTATTTTTAGTATTTTTAACAGAATTTTTTCATATATTTGATTTGATAATTTAAAGTATTTTGAATTTTATTTTTACAGCTTTACTTAATTAATGCTTTGAAATCAACAAAACTTACTCTCGATATAATTTATAAAAAATATCCCATAAAAAATGCTCACTTAATTATATATATATATACATTTAAGAAATGCTTGCTGGAAATATAAAAAATACACTGTAAAAGTTTCACTATTTACAAATAACTTAAAATATAGATATCTTCTAAAACTAGTTTTGCTAAAAATTCTCGGTTTTCTTAATTTTTATTTTGCTTCTCCTGACGCGTTTGAAAACTTCTGTGAAGTTATTACATTTGACCCTGAAAAGCAGAGTTTGAAATCGATATTAGATACTGGTTTTTAATACCAGTTAAAACCATTTTAAAACCAAAATCGGAAAAAATATACATCGAAATGTCCGAAACTAAAATCTAAATAGGAAAAAATTTATACCGATATCCAAAACTAAAATCGAAATCGGAAAAAATGTATACCAATATCCAAAATTGAAAAAAATATTTTCGGTTTCAAGCCCCGCAGTTAAAAGTACAAACCAGATTCACATATCTATCAGAATAGATTCTGAAGTAGAAAAACGAAGCATTTTTCTTCCCCAATAGGTGACAAGTGACGACAGGCAAATAAAGAATAAAAAAACACACATATCATTGTAAAATCAATACATTTACCGCTCGGCTCATAATCTAAAATACCATTTTAACATTTATCAATATTCAGTTGATAAAATCGATATTAAAAATAGATTAAAGCATAGTATGCAAGTTAATGAATCCGTTAATAAAATTAAAATCCGTCTTAAAAGAGTTCTGTAATTTGGGTATAAATATATCATAATATATTTGTATAGTGACTTCATTAGTCTGTACGCCTTTACTACCCTTTTCCTTAGTCAAACTAGGTATCTGATTATATTATTAAAACTTTTAAGATAGTAAGTCAATGTTTTTTTTTTTAAATAAGAATTAAAAATTTAAATCGCTGAAATTGCAATATTATAATTATTTTTTTTTTTTAATCGTAGTTTTTAAATTAAAAATAATACAATACTATCTTGGGCTAAAGTTAGTGAAGCGAGGTAAGTGCTCAACATTAAGTCCATTGTATCATATCTGCTATTTTAATTTTGTTATATAATCTGTTTTGAATATGTGAGATTCCCAAGAACATACCTCTCCTCTCACTGTAATAAAAAAAGTGTAAGTTTTTAACGAACTGTACAGTATACAAGTTATAAATAAACTATTATTTTTATTTTTAAGTAATGAGAATCAGTTAGCTTTGTTTAATCATTTAAATTATTCATTTTTGTTGCACATACTCATTTCGAGTATTGTTTTTTTTTAAGAATGTGTTATGTTTTTACATGAAAAATGTTACCTAATAGAATTCATTCGTTCTGTTATACCTACACATTTCTTAGTATAAATGTTTAGACATTTAATACTCTTTTTATTATACTATTCAACAACAATAGTTCTATTTTATAAATGAAGACATCATTTTTGATGTAGTTTTATTCTTTGTCTTTTTGTCAAGTATCATTTGGAATTATACATACTAAACGTATGCATGTTAAATGTTTTATGTCATTATGTTGTATTGTATTGTGTATTCATGTGCATATGTCCTTTCCACGTTATAAAAGAATCTCATGCACACGATAGATGTACATGTTAGGTATACTTGGATTATAATTACAAGTATTATAATATGTATTTTTTTTTATAAAGATTAGCTATTAAAATGTTCACTTTTAAGTTTCAGACGCGTAAAAATTATGAAGATAATATTATAATGTAATTACATAAACTTTACCAGAAATATGTGAAATAAATAGGTAGTATTACAATTAATATACAGTTTTCATTATTTAATGTCAATTGTAAGTGTCCTAATAAAATATGTAAAACTTTTGAGTCATGAATTCAGAATTTGTTAACACAATGTGGTTATCTACTGAAATTAAAAGGTAAAGCGATAATTACGTAGTAGGATCAAAAAGTTCCCGGAATTTCATTTTATTTTTTTATGTATATAATTTAAATATAAATCTACTTAATCTCCTTCAAAGTATCGTCCTTCAGCACAGACACACTTACTCCAACGACTTTGTAACTGCTGGAAACGTCTTTGGTATCCCTCTATTGGAATGGCCCTGAGATTTGCTGTTGCGTTAACTTTAATGTCTTTAATCGTCGCAAAACGTTCACCTTTGAGTCCAAGTTTTAGATTTGGAAACAGCCAGAAGTCACATGCAGCAATGTCTGGCGAATACGGGGGTTGTGGAATTGTAGAAATTTTTTTATCCGTTAAAAATTGCCGAACTGCAAAAGACGAATGGCACGGTGCATTGTCATGATGCAAAAACCAACCATTTTCCCATTTTCTTTGCCTTTTTCGCCGAATTGAATCTCTTAAACGCTTTAAAACTTCAATATAAAAACTTGAGTTGACTGTTTGTCTATTAGGTACAAATTCCCAGTGAACTAACCCTTCATTGTCAAAGAACACAATCAACATGACCTTCAATTGTGCCACTCCGCTCTTCGTCTTTGAGTGACTCTTGACCATTTTTGAACCGTTTAAACCAATCATAAACGGTTGTTTTCTTTAATGCTTCATCGCCATAAACTGTTTTCAAACATTCAAGCGTTTCTGCAGCAGTTTTTTCAAGTTTAAAACAAAATTTAATGTTAGCGCGTTGTTCAAATTGTGACATTTTGAAAATATGCGTAAACTCCGTTTCGTATGGACACGATTACGACTCACATGAGACTAATATAATTTTAACGACAAAACCTACAGATAGCTAATAATGTCTACTTTTAATTCCAATAAACAGATATTTGATAAGAAAAATAATTTTTTTTCTATAAATAAATTCCGGGAACTTTTTGATCCCACTACGTATTTATTCAGTTATTAAATATTCGAAACATTCGACTAATACAGATTAATGATTAGGATTAAACTATAGAATTTAAATAAATTATAAAACTAATAATCAATGACAAAAATGAACTATTGTACATTAGCATATTTTATAATTAGGTAATATTAATATCTTCTACCTATATAATCATTTTAAATAATCCATAAGTCCTATTATTATTATTATTATTATTATTATTATAAATAGACATAGAAAATTAACTTTGTCTTTTTATTCTCTAATTAATTTTAAATTTGAATTTCATTGAGGATCACTGCGAAAATAGTATATTTCATAATATAGAATTGACAAATATATATAATAATATATTATAATTTATATTATTTTTTATTTTTGGTACACCTTTAATAATTTAGTATATTATTATATTAATACATAATATATTAGTCATCGGTGTAGCAGCGTCCATGTAAGACCGTAGAACGTTTATTTATTACATTGTCTCTCTCGGACATAATAAATTATTATTAATTATACTATTATATTTGGAAATTTTTCCTGAATAGTGGACATCAATGGCATCATTGGAGTGGGGATGAGGAGGTAATTTCTTCCTTGTCATCAGCGGGATGGATATAGGTCTGGTTAGGTTAGGTTATCTAGTTTTTTGACACCAACATAATTCATATCATTGCAATTGTTAAAGATAATTTATCCATAATTTGTTCTAAATAACTGTAGATTAACTTACCCTAACTTATAGTAACAAGTTGTACGTCGCACGTTGTATCAGTGTGACAGTGTATGTAAACAGTAAAACAGATTAAATAAATTAATAAAATTGATAGATAGTAAGCCTTTGGTGGTTTAAACTTATAATACCTTCAGTTTAGATAAAAGCTGCGGCCATAATTTAATATTATATTTTCAATTAATATTTTTATTATACCTAATTAAAGGTAGAGTCCTGTGTGTTTATTATTTACGAGTTATTCATGGTGACGTGGTTTAGCTATGACTGAGATAGCTTTGAAAACCGCAATGATGAACCTTGCCCGTACCATAAATATTAGTCAAACAAAAATTACGATTATAAAAAATATGTGTATGTATAAAATTAAATGATACCTATTTCAATAATATTTTCAATTAATCGTGTAATTTTGTAGGTTAAAGATATTAAATTTTAAACAATTATTTATAAAATTTTTAGAACGTGATTATAAGATTTAAAATTTAAATACACTTTTAACGGACCAAAATAATGTCATGGTGAACATGTTGAGCTTATAAAGCTTTGTAAATCGACTAAACCCTGCACACAAATTACACTACAGAAAATAATGGAAAGTCTTTAGGTGTAACTCAAATAGCTGATTGACATGAAGCTGTCAAATGATGTAAAAAGGAAAAAATTGGCTTTCATTCTAAAGGTAGATTGATAAATAGTTGCTTGTTTTTTTTAGTGGTGTATGGTTATCTAAAATCTTGCCTCTAAAAGTTTTAAAAAATATAACGGATGATATAACGGATATTTTAAAGTTAAAGAAAGCTGCTCATATTAAACTTTGGAACCATGGAATATGGATATATAATATTACAAAACCACTCTTTACAATGAAGCCAACAGTTGGTATTTACACGTAAGTGCTTTTAATATGAGTATGTGATTAATAATTTACAGTTTAGTGGATGAACAAATTATGATCAATTTAATTATTTTTATAATATTCCCCTAAAAAACTTACAAACTTCTTTTAAATATAATGATTATATTTAATTTAATTTCTTGTAATTGTAATATATATTATAATAATTGGAAAAATATATAATGATATGAATTAGTTTAGCTAAATATTATATCAACAATATTATTATTTTATGAGCATGGTAAATAAATTAAGTAAATATGGATAAGGATAAAGATAGAAAAACAAGATAGTAAACAATAAAGATGTATAATATAGTCATATAGAAACAAAATCTAAATGTTTGATTGCCTTCCTCCCCACGGGGAAACATATTAGTATTATATTTAGTGTTAAAATTATTATAATTTAGAATATTATTCATTATTATTATATACCTACTCATAGGCAGTAATCTATTACAATTGCAGGAGAGGGCTAACATTTTTAATATAGATATGAGTAATGAGGGGAGGTGATGATTTGAATCTACACAACTAAAAAGCTGTCTATTTTTAAGAAGCTAAGACTCCCTAATTCCCGACCCAATTTTCGCCAATGTACCTACGTGGTCAACCAAAATATAAGCGGAATGGACATCTGCATGCTGAAAAATAGTTACATAGTTTCTTGAGAATTGATATTATAGTAAAAATAATAATTTATATTTTAACAATGTAAGGATGTAGTTGTATACAATAATTGTAAACATTCTGACGTCTGTAGTATTTGCAGTATTGCATTGAATTTGCACATATTTGTAAATTAAATCATTTGTCTTGACATCAGCATGATTTTTATGAATTTATAATTTAAATTGCTGTAGAGGATAAAAATACGAATCGATTGATACAATATTCATATTAGCTATTAGGATACGATTGTTTAGATTAAATTATATGCACTTAAATATCAGATATATTATATAGGTTCGTATATAATATAATCGTAAACAATTTTTTTTTTTAAATCGTAAAGAATTGATTGGAGTTTAAATACAGTAATGTCTACTATTAAATAAGTGTTTAACAATTGATCTGATGTGGACCCAAACAGAGGACGATCTTCGAGATGGACGAAAGGTGCTTTGAAGTCGCGGTGTTTAAATAAATTGTAAAACTGTTTAATATCGTAATGAGTTGTTTATTGAAATTTCAGTAAAAAGACTGGCGTGAAGGTGCTCGTTGTAGCCCGGGAATATCACGTCTGAATTGATGCCGATTCGAGGTCCCTTATATATTGACTTCTCCTCCTATCGGTACCTACGTGGTCCTAACAAGATAGCGTTGACCTCATTTGTTTTATCGTGTTTGCTTGTTCCATAAAATGCCATCTGCCCACGATTTGTGGTCGAGTGGGGATAATTCACCGGATGCCACTAGTCCATACATTATCACAATTCCCAGTATTTCATATTTTTATTAATATAATATAATATCATAAAAATGATATTATATTATTTAATTCACTCATCCTAATTTTTCGGAATCACTGGTTGTTCGAGGCTGCTTTTTATTATCAAACCCGATATTCGTGATTTGAGCATTATTGGCTCGCTGCTGGTTGGTCACGCCCTAGCGTATTCTTGACCCTGTTTTCTACTATTAATTTTATTATTTGGCCGTCTTAGGTGCGCGATTTCTCTGGTCCTATTCTCAGAATTTTCTATGTTAATTTCCTAAATAATTTTATAGTCGGTCTAGCTTTGTCTTTTCCCAATGTGTCTACGGTTTAGTTATTATTTATATAGTGGTTTGTGTTGAAACGTACATCGTTCCCCCTTACCCTCGAGGCCATTGCTGATTTAATTAATAGTCATAAAAGTTATGTACCGCCAGGTACATAGCAAATCAATGAGGAGTATTTTGGGAAACTGTTTTGAAAAATATAAATATTTGTATTATGCACCTATTTATACAAACCTTTATATAAAATAGAATTTTACCATCCAAAGAAAACACGTCACTACCATATTATCTCGCGTATCCACGAATTTGGTCCAAACATGGCACCTTTACTTTAGGCATTTTAATTTTAATATTTGTTTTGTTTATACAAAAATAAAATGCGAATTAAATAATATACGTAAAATATGTGACATGTGAAATACACCTGCAGTACCTTTGACATAATACGCAATACGACTAAAGGCGTCCGACAATCGGCCACACGCACTATCAATATGATATTATCGCTCAAATAGAAAATATTGTTTAGTTGTATGCAATAAAATCGGATAATTAGATGGTGTAACATAAAAACAATTTATTGCAGCCTTTTCTAATTTAAAACCGGATTACCCAGATAATTTGTACTACGTAATACTTATATTTCAATAAAGTCAATTTTTTTAGTCATAATACGAAAAATAGATCAAAAATGTCCTAAAAAATTAAAAAATGCATTTAAAATATTCAGAAAAATACCTTAAAAAGTATAAAACCCGCTAAAATGCAAAAAATGCCCCAAAAAATTTTGTGGTTAGAACACGGAGAGTTTGAAACATATTTGTAGCTTGGAAAGCACCGTGTAAGATATTCAAAAAAAAAGATGCAAATACATTGAAATCCGAGCCCTAGTTATAATTAAAACTCATAAATACAATTTAAATATTTAATTGCTTCAATCGACAAACATAGTTACAATTTTATTATATTTATCATATTTGTTGTTGTTTAATGGGTAAGTACTTACTTACAAACCCTAAGACATAAAAATGTGGTGCAATGTCTTACAATGTCTCATAAATAAAGATAATACAATAGATTTGTCTAAATATAAATATTTATAAAAAATTTAGTGTATTGAAGATTCAATAAATTTTCAAATTAATTTAGATAATTTTTACTAATGATGTTTTAAGAATGGTATTTCCCTAAACATCAACAAGTGTTCTATCACATTTTACTCAATAGAAAAAAAACTTCATACTTCATTTATTCCATAAATAAACTAAGCTTGAATGCCATCAAAGAGAATGAGTGGTTTTTGATGAGAAACTACTTTTAAAAATCAATGTTGATTATATTCAAAATAAATCGTTTATAAAACGTACATGAATATTTATACATGATTAAAATATATTATAGATTTTAACGACAATTTACCAATAAAAACTTAATATTTTTTGTTAGTTAGGTCTCAATTATTTTGTTTTGACGCTTGTTAACTAAAAATATTTTAAATATTTTTAATTGTATTTAATGAAAAAAATTATTTAAAAAACAAACCAAGTTTTGCTTCATTTTTAGTATCATTTTTTAAAGTATCCATCACTTAGACTTGAAATATTTTCAATGTCTTTATCCCTTTTTTGAGTTTGTGGTAGAATTGATTCAATGTCCTTCTCAGTATAGAAACTTTCAATTTTATTTGTTGGAATACCAATTGAGGCTAATCCTGCTCTTGCAGGACATCTGAACATCCCTTCTACGGTAATTTCCTATCAATTTATAGGTCAATCCCTATACAATATTAATAATACATAGTAATGTAGTCAATATTAGTATAGTAAAAACTATAGGTACTAATATCATGTATAGAAAATACAAAATTAAAACGAATAAGAAATAAAATGAAAACTTAATTATAAAATAAACAGGGAGCTGAATGGAAATCGAGATTTTTTTGAAATCGAATAAATTTTAAGCCATTAGGTCAGTCTTTTGTATTATTTTGTACCATCCAAGTGGCAAGCACTACTTATGACTTATGTCCCGTATAAAAAGGTATAAAAATGTTAATACTAGTTGCGTCCCGGGTTTTTCTTGAGCATGTCTGAATTGCGTCCCCCCATTACCTGTGATATCTTAAATGCTTAAAGGCGAAATTATTGGTTATTATTAATTATTTTAGTTTTATCAATTTAATAAAAAACGATTATGTTAAACTTTGATAATTTTCTTGTGAGTTACGTTATGTAGACAAACACAATTATTATCATTGTGCAGTATTAATGGTTCACTTATTTACACGTGTTACTTTTTTTAAACCAAGTTTTTAACTTTGACTAACTATGGCGAGTGAAATTAAAACTATGTATAGCGAAAAACAACGGGATTTATTTGTGATTGTTACGTACAAATTTCGCATCCACAAGTATTTAAAAAATAATTTAGAATGGTGGTGTTGTTGTAAAAATACTTTTACAGCTTATATTCATTTGAACTCCGATAATGATGCAGTCAAAAATGTTATTGATCATAGTCATAATGAAGAAAACGAACTATTAAACCGTAAGTAATAAATTAAAACGAAAAGCTATCAACGATATTTGTGAGTAAAGTAATATTGTGTAAGTAAAATAATTAATTGTGAGTTATTTACACATAGTGTAGATACGTTAACTACATATGATTTATAATTGATCAGAAAAAATATGCACTATGCACGATTATCTATTTTGCCCAAATTACCAAAAAATTTTGGAGGAATTGTATACTTACTTCACTAGACAATACGAGCGGTTTCTTATTTTAACGTAGTGAAAACTTTTTTTTTGATAAATGATAAGGCATCGAATATTTTATTATTTTCTTGTAAAAGTAACTTAACATTTTTAAGCAGTATTGAAATAATTGTTGCCGATGGAACTTTCAAAAGTTACCCATGGCTTACAAAATGGTAAATATACTACTATTATTTTTTCTACTTCCTGATAAGGAATCAAAAACATATGAAAAGGCGTTTTTCCACATTTTGTCAATAAAATCAATATTATATTTTCTCCAAAAAAAGTGTTTGCAGATTTTGAACAAGAAATACATTTGGTTATTTTATCTGTTTGGTCTGCAGTAACTCTGAAGGGATGTCCATTTCATTTGGGCCAAAGTTAGTATAGGAAAATACAATCAATTGACCTAAGTTCTGAATAACCTAATACAATAATTTAACCACGTCCATTTCCACAACAATTTTCTTATTAAAAAAAAAAAAAAAAAAATATGCGAATATATATAAAAAAAGCAGCCAATAGGCAAATTTCAGACTAAATTAGATATTCCAAGTTCTTCCTCCAAGATAGTGGAAAACTCCATCCTTCATTCAAAGGTATTTTTTTAATAGTCCGAAACTGTATCCTTTAGCAATACAACCAAAAGTATAAAATACAAAAAGAGTGTGAAATTTTTCTTTCATTTCTATTCTTTTTCCTTTCACTATTTGATATTATTTATTTTTAATTGTAATAATAAAAAAAAAATCAAAGCAAATGTAAACCTTTAGACATCCTACACTAAGCTGAATATATGAATACATTTTATTTAAGTTATGTTTGCGTAATACTATAAGTATTGGGTTTTTTTTAAGGTTATGCCAGTAATAATATCGCCAACATTGTACATTTTTTTTTTGTTAAAGCAACAACGTTAGGAGTTCTATGAATAAAATAATAATTATTTATTAATATTATTACAGATTATATAGTCCCACCAAACCAATATTCTCAAGCTGTTTTGTAAATATTATAGAAACAAACTCATAACAAAAATATATCAATAATGTAAGCTACATGAGCTGACAATATATTTATTTTTATTGTAATATAATAAATTTAAATCAGGAAACTCTAAATAAATTATTCATCATCTTCAATATCTTTATCCACAGCCTTGAGGGCCGTGATTACTTTCTCATAGGGCGGCGGCAGCACTCCGGCCGGCCACTCCATCTCAAGAGACAGTTGACGATCACCAGCTAATTGAGAAAGAGACGTAATAGAGAAATAATAAGTACAAAAAACTTACATGAAAATCAAACAACATACCACGGAACACGTATACAACAGAAATGGATGTACCTGAACAGTCTATAATAATGAAGAAAAAAACACCTTAGATGACCCAACACAAAATAAAGTCTGAAGTAGAATATTACACTATAAAATAAAATAATAAAATATAATAGAGAAAAAAAAGAGAAGAAATAAAAACATCAGTATTAAGATCAGAAAACTACAAACAACGCAAAATCAATGACAACACATTTCCAACCGTGTATATTTTATATTTATTTTCTCGTATAATCTAAATAAAATAGAAACAATATAAAATTTCTGAAAAATTATAATAATACTAATAGTTGAAATATGAAGTCATATTTTTTTTATTATTTTTGGGACTGTTGTATTAAGCTTGTACAAAATATACGTTAATGTGTAGTAATAAGAAATGTTAGTATTTAGAAACTAGGTTAGGATAATAATTATAAATTCCAAAATAAAAACATACATTAGCCAATAAGCTCAATACCATATTCAATGAAACTTGGTCATGATAACAATTATGTAACGATTAGTATAACTTTTCGTATAGTCAGTAAGGATATTGTAACTAGGTTAAGTTTTTTTTAAAAATATTATCAATACTATAGAATTAATATATAAGGAAAATGTAAAGACCAAAAAGATGTCAGTGAACTGATGGAGTGGATCGATTATCATTAGACGGCAGTGATTAATAAAAGTGTGTAGAATATCTTTTGTTCATTTATTGTGTGTACGTCGAAGTAATATATGTCACTATTGTACTCTTTTTGTACCTATTTATAAAATAATGTATCTCATTGTCAATAGGTTAGGACATTAGGTATTGATCACGAAATAATAGATAAACTAATAAATTAAATAAATTAATATTTGAATTACGGTGTCATCATTCGTATGGCCGTATGGGTGAAGGGAAATACGATCGAAAAGTAAGCGATAATTTGTAAATTTAAAAACTTACATATATATTATGAAGTCTTAAACGATGATTACAGATGTGGTTGTTGTTGTAACTTATAAATAGTTGTATTCAATAAATTTAGTTTTATTACGAGAATCAAATATATAAACAGAAGTACATAACAATACAATAATTTTGTTTATGTAACAATAATAAACAATTGGCATAGATTAGCCTATATAATATTTAAATTTACAATGTTGACAGGAGCCTCCGTGGCGCAATGGCTAGCGCGTTCGGCTGTTAACCGAAAGGTTGGTGGTTCGAGCCCACCCGGGGGCGTCTTCTTTTTTTTCATTTTTTTTTCATTGTTCCAATATTTTTCATTGATCAATTGATTGAAAAAGAATTAATCAATTCTTTGTGATCGTCTTCTTTACTCGTGCTTTTTTAATAATTAATCATACATGGTTTGATAACATTTTTCGTGCAATTTTTGTTCCCGAAACCTATGCAAACAATTATTTGATCATCGTCGTTGGTTCATCATTACTAATATCAATTTATTAATAATTATTATAACTTGTAATCATTATTATAACGTTTCACGATGGATTCAAGTGATATACAATTTGAAAAGTGTGCTTGAAAATTAATTGTATTGCTTTAAATGTTATTAAGATAAAATGAAGAATATTGAACTAAATAACTAAATAACTGTATTGTTGGTGAATTAGTCTCATAGTTTTAATGATAACTATTTAAATTAATACGTATTTTTTATTTCATTTATCAGAGTACCTAAATGAATATTAGTACCTAAATAAGTACCTGAATTAATAAGTCCAAACGAGTTTAATTGCAAAACCAGTAATTTTGATGGTTAAAAATTTAAAAATAGCGTGATAACGTGACACGATATGACTTAGGACAATGTTTATTTCGTTATTAAAAACTGGATCGAAGTAGTTAGGTCTGACTTTGTTATCATAATTCTTGATAAACGTCAAGTCACACGATGAATACAACAAAATATAACTGAAAAATATTTGTTACTTGTCTATAGTTTGATTATTTGAACTATGCGTGTGCTCGTATTGTATTTGTATAACTAGCAAAGAATCACGTCAAGCTTTTAGAAAAAAAAATTCATTGCAAATCCGATCCCACGTGCGCTCGAAAACGATAAATGACTAAAGAAACCGTCAGTAATAGTGGTAAAATCTGATTAAAATATTGTTTACATTTAACGGGTCACCCAGCTCTAATAAATAAATAACTGGCATTTTTCTCAATCGTTTTAACATTATTACAGTTGTAATATTGCTATTTTTTTCCTCCGCGAGACGAGAAAAAATTTAATTTTGTTTATCTTGAAAATTATACGAGGTGCATTTCATAAGAAAATCCAAATTTAAATTAAAACCGAATAACATAAATATTTTTAAAGCCACTTGCGCTGAATATTAATTTACATAAATGAACCATGGTAATAAACTCTCCTCGATCATAGAATCACCATGGTTATGATTAATTTTGTCATTTTTTCAGTTATGACAGAAAACAAAAAAAAAAAAAATAAATATAATATAATAACATTAATTTTTCATAAGAGGACACCACAGCGTTACAGGCTCTGCGATTATTTCAATGACAATAATGAAGTTTTACTGATTTCGACTACCGAAATTAATTGTTCGGATCTTTGGAATTAAACGATTTTTTTTTTTTTGTATCGTTCATTAAACCCAGAATGAACATAATAGAATGGAAACAAATAGAGTCAAAACAATAAAAGCTCTACAGAAACATACATCAATTATTTTTTTTTCTCCAACAACAGTGTATAATGTTTATATTGATTACAATTTAAAACGTTAGCGAGGTTTAGTCACTTTTAAATTGGTCTGTTTGGCGGGCTGATTGATTGCTTGGACTTATTAAGAAAGATCCCCATTGTTTTTCTTACCCTATTCACGTTTTATAAGCCTATTTCGAACGAATTTAATTTATTGTATATTTATAAAGGGTGCACATCACACTGTCGTAGTAGGTATAATTAAATGTACAGTTTTCAAAGTATTATGTTTTTAAACATATTTAATCATACTTTGTAAATTATTTACTTATATTTTATGAATTTTGCAATGATTAGACAGCGCATTATGACACTGTATATTATTTGTATGCAATTTATTATAATATATACCTATATATAAGTACAAAACAATACATAATATAACCATGCATCATATATATTGTAAATATACTATGTAATTTATTTAAACTATGCGATAATAAGTATGCAAGTAATTATAAATTTAGTAGCCTAGTGTGCCAATGATACCAAGGATTACATTTAATAATAATACAAATAAATATACAAATATAAAAATTAAAATAAATATTAAGATAGTAATCGTTAGCTGTATTTATATATTAATATAAAAGCACTTTTTTTTTTATTAAAATTCAACAAAATATTGTATGAATAAAATAAAAATTAAAGATACCTACAATAATAAACAAATCATCGGTTCTTAGAAAAATATTTAATAATAACTAAGTTTAAGAAATTTTTAACATTTTAAAATGATTATAATAATCTATAAAATATAATTATCTTGACAATTCTATGTTTAATATTTCACGGTTTCTTCTTTAAAGTCTTATGTGATATAATAACAGTTAAGAGTGATTCGTTTTCTTCTTAATACGATATATAAAAACAATAAAATATCGATGCCTATTCAATAAAAAAATCGGAAAAAAATATAATAAACTTGATGATGTGTTTTTATTAAACATAACCTGTAAATACTTTTTATAACAAAAAAATGCTTCAATTTTTAATATTTGGAGAGATTTATGGCAGAAAATTGGATTTAGTTTGTACCCAGAGGACTTAAATGTAAAATAATGGCAGTATTTTTCATAATAATGAAAAAAAAATTACTGAAAAACGCAAATATTTACAGAACACCAGTTTTCCACAAAAACGATTTGTTTTTTTCGTGGTACCTAAATCAAAAATGATTATTAATGTTCCTTGAAATTTTTATATAAAATATCAAAATTTATCATTTTATAGATCTGATATTATTTTCGAAATATTTGAGCTCTTGTTAAGTTATTTATATTTTTTTATAGATATTTTACAGTTACAATATTTAAAAACAAAATCGATTGTGTATTTACAACCATATCAAAACCACAAAAATATGTAAACAGTTTTGTAATTAAAATAATTAATGTTCATGAAATAATTAATTGTAACATCTAAAACTTAAGGCGAAACATGAAATTATTGGTTTTAGATTATGAGTTACAATTTTAAATTAAGTTTGGGATTTTTAGGTTATTCAAATTTAATATTTTCTTCTAAAAGTTGATAAATGAATTCTGAGATCTAACTTCTAATCTATTATCATATTTTATATTTATAGCCAAAAATAACTTATGTCTATTGACTTAGTTAAAATGCATATTATTTTAATCAATAACAATAAAAAAAGAACTTTTTAAAAAAAGGACAATTGACAAATCTACTTTAGTATATTATATTAAAACAAAATATTTTATTTTTGATATAAAATATTACTTCTATTAGGTTTTAAAATATTAATTTTTGAAAAACTCAATGAACGCACAAATTAAAATTAAAACATATCTTAGGAGTAATTGAACTTTTTTATATATATTAAATAGTTCAAGTTATATACATATCATTCATTAACTATTAATAGGAAAAGTAGTAATATAATAGTACTATAAAGTGCCTATGAATCACGAGCCACAGTCGTAGGTAGGTATAACTTGTAACCTAATAAACATCATAATATTTAAAATATTAATATCATTAATAGTTATTATGAGAAGGAATATAACCGGTTGTTATAATCACAAAATTATTTTATTTATTATCTACAGGTGGTTGCACCTACTGTATCTACGCTGCAGCAATTAGATAAATCTAGATTTGACAACATTTTATATAGAATTAATGAAACGAGATAATAATTCCTATCACTTTTATTTCCATTTATATATTTATATTTCCATTAAACGGGCTTATCTCGTCGTAAATGGTATTTGTAATGTATTTTTTTTTTTATTTTGTAATTGTATTTTAAAAAGTTAAAATGAAATTTTCCATAAAAAGTTAACTTGTTTTGTTGTTGAACTGAACCTTTCATTGTTATCATATCATAATATAAATGTCATGATGTTTTTGGTAAAAATTAGTTCAGCCTATAGTACCTATTACTAATATAATTACAAATCACTAATAGTGGATAAATTAAAAATATCCTTATAAATTAAGGTTGATAATTAATTTTCTCCCAGAATCGTTTTTTCATGCAATGATTTATCATTGTATTCAAATTTAACATATCCTTAATGAAACATACTTGTCATAGTGACCTACTCAATAACTAGATTCAATCATAATCTACTTAACAGCAGAGCTATTTTTTGGTGATTTTTTTTAAATTTGTAATATTAAATTTATATTTTTGGCCATTGGTTGTCTAAATTATGTACACATAATTAATAATGTAAATATTATATTTGAGACATCTTCACAATTTTCTTTAAAACATTTAACATTTTAATTACTACAAAAACTAAACTTACCTATACAATTTATGATATAAGCACCTGTTTGTATTTAAATTGAAACAATTGTATACTATGTTATGTGTAACAATCAACAGTCATAAAACATGCTGAATTTATGAATTAATAATTTTCAAAAAATACAGGACAGATCATAAATATCATACATTATAATTTATAATACTATACATGTATCTGATAAATAATTTTTAGTTTTATTTTAATACAATTTGTAGTTTTGGACTTTTTGTATAAGACGTATATTATTACTATATATTCAATAAATTATTTTTATGAGCACTTAAAATTGTCATTTAAGCCACTTATAAACACTATATAAGAACTAGTAAGTTGAACTCCTTTTAGAATCGTTTTTATAGAATGCGATGATTTATCATTCCTCTCAAATGTATAACAATCATACACATATTTGTTTGTGCCGAGGCGAGTGAAGCAAAACGAAGCACTATTATATGCCCACATTATGTTTCTGTCTGTATACTTTCAATGACTATGTTTTCAGTTAATACACTTTTATACTTTAAATTAATATTTCACCGTTTGAATATTGAACAACTGTATACTGTAGTTTAGACTTTAGAATATAATATTTATGATTATGATATATATATATTATAATACATAAAAACAAATATCAATATACCTAATTCTTTATCATGTACCTCGTATATAATTATATTGTTATATATTAATACATTTATGTTCTCGTAATAACTACTTAATTAATTTATCAACATTTTAGTTTTTATTTTAGATTTTAAGCGAAGTAAAGATTGTCCTACCTATCAATTTTGCAATAATGTATATTTATTTTATTTTTTATTTTATTTCTAACGACAGTTTTTGAAACAAAAAATAATGCTTTTATTTTCAATATTGAGGGTGTTTTCTTATAGGAAATAAGATTTAATTGGTAAACTTTTTAAATAAACTAACAAAAAAATAGCAGAAAAACGGTAATATTTAAGCAATTACAGATTTCGATAAAAATTAATTTTTTTTTGTAATTTATAAATAAAAATACAATAATTGTAGAGATTTTACACTTATACCAAATATTTATATTAGCATTTTATAGATATGTTTACATTTTCAAATTATATTAGAACTTCTTGAGAAATGCTTGAAATACAATATTATATTATATTTAATAATTTGAATTATAATTTGACCAATAAATTAAAAAAACTAAAATTAATTAATTATATTGTCAACTGGTAAGTCTTCAACGATAAGATAAGATGACGGCTTTTATACGACGGACCAGACTCTCGAGGTCTTCCACATATTCCAAGGAAATTCCCCACTGGATCTATAAAGGTTTTCATTAACTAGAGTATTGCCAAGTCTCCATTCAGGAAGGGAAATTTCTAATCTTCAGCAAAGTGCACGCACTGTACCCATCATAGCAATACGTGTAACACTTCGTTATTTTCTTTTACTCTCCATGGTTTGATTTCGTCGAACATAACTTGTTAGTGAGCCAAACATCTCTGAAGCCGTATCCATATACAGTAAGAAGGATGATATCAAAGAGTTAAACCAAGGTTGGCACAGATCACTGGATTTTGTGCAGTGGGTACAACTCTACCAATTTCAGGTAAGGTAATGTGATGAATTTAGACAATACGATTAGCTCTAAAAGTTTTCAATCTTGCTATTTTAATTTGTACATGGATACAAATACCAAAGTCAAATTGGTTCGCAAATAATCCAGGGTACGTGCAAGGAGAATGCGCCACATAGTTCAAGTCGCGGCATTAACTATTTCTTTTCTGGTGCTACATTGGGTTTTCTCATAAAAAGATGACAATGAATGGTATAAGCTTCTTGTGCTAAAAGACTATGGTGTATGCTATTCCTGAACGATCATAGAACTCATGAAGTTCATATGTAGCTCTTTCGGTTATAACACGATGTGGTTTTTTGATTGATCCAATTAATGGGAGCTCTTCATGATATTGGAACCAAGTTCTGGTAGCGTCTTCCAATATCTGATTATCCCATCCATTTTTAATTTACAACAAATATTTTATGAAGCATTTAAGATTGGTGGTGACCCGGTGCCAGCAGTTTAATCGGATCATATGCATGCAATTTTAGATAAAAAAAATAATAATAACGCACAAGACTAGATTTATACTGATACATTAAAGTGTCATTATTATGTTCCTATTTTAATACGAGAACTTTAGTATAAGTAGGTTGATTGAAAGTTACTATGTCTATTTGGTGACATTCAGGTGGAACGGCGTCTAATAATGCAACAGAGTTGCCTAACCCATTTCCTAAGTTCAAAATACCCACGATTGAATATCTCAATAAAATTTTGCGGCAGTTGAAGAACACTTGATTCACAGGCATACCGTTATCATCAAAACAAAAATTATGGTGTATGACTCACCCAACAGCTGGTTATTTGGTGACCTTGCAAGTAGGTGTAAAATTTTGGTTGCTAAAATGGAGAGAAATATTTCCCAAAGTGACAACAGATATTTTAAACGTTTGCACTAGATCGGTAGGTTTAAATCAAAAAATAAGTTGCT
This sequence comes from Pentalonia nigronervosa, assembly GCA_014851325.1. Lineage (NCBI taxonomy): Eukaryota > Metazoa > Arthropoda > Insecta > Hemiptera > Aphididae > Pentalonia > Pentalonia nigronervosa. Next base: position 28,553 of record JACXSJ010001059.1, on the reverse strand, counting down.
AGTACTTTTAGTGATCTGATGTAATGACGATCTATCTCAACATTCATTCGATGTTTGACGTTAAAACTACTTTGTGCAATTGAAAACCGTATGATTATGTTAGGTAGATTTTTTTGGAGTTTAAGTCCAAAATAAAGAAAATTATTTAAAGATTTTCTGTTTGAAGTAGTTGCAGATGCATCATAGATCACATGTACTCTGTTGATTTTACTCCCTGTCTCAATATACGCCATGATATGAAATTTAGTATGATGAAAGTCAACGATATCAGTTTTTTAATTTAATTCATGTGATTAGAGTCAAGTTTCTTGCATAGCCTCGTTATAACCACTTTTTAATTCTGTTGATATTAACACACAAAATTTAATTTACATAAATCACTTTAAAGCAAGATTTCGAGATTTTCCTAGTGATGGTTGGTACTCTATGAATGATAGATGAACCACACATTCTCTATTTGGTATAGGTGGTATGATAAATATGTTCACATTGCTCTTCTGTAGAAGAGGGTTTGGAGATAATAAGTTTTTCCATTATCTAAAATTGATATACTGAGGTGTTGATTAAAACCAAGGAGGTTTATTATAAAGTAAAGTTAGCTGACTACTTACTGATCAGCATCTCATTAAAACCCATCTGAATAGGGTTTTAATAGCAACTGACTTACAATTAATGTTTTCACTTCGATTTCCTCTTATGGTATAAAGGAAAGCCTTTACAACCGGCAGAATATCAATTGGTGCTGGTTTATTATATCTGGGATCAACAAGTTTAAATATTTCGATATGGGGACACTTATTTTTCACGATACGTATCGACGGAATAAATGCAGTAATTTAAGAAAAAAGAAAAGCCTCTAGGGATTTTATGTCATTTATTTTAATTATTAATGACATTTTAATACAAATATCGGGGGATAGCTTGGTATTCTAGTAAACGGAAAAGAAATGGGAGGAAATCAAATTTGATATTTCCCGTTCAGTAAATAAAATCACACCGCCAACAGAGACTTCTTTAGCAAAGAGATATTAAATAATATTAGATTTTTACTATTCATTAATTTACAGAATTTACAGCCTATGAAAGTTAATTATAACTTATAAGCTATACGAGTATATATATATTTATATATATACATATATAAATGATTACTTGGCCTGCTCAATACAAAAACGATAGCATTTTGTACACTCTTATTTGGAATTAAGCATAAAGAATCAAACATTGTTTATAATCAGTGGTACTTTAAGTCAATTTATATATGGAATGCACTTTTTTATGAATTAATATGTTTTTAACTCTTTTGAAAACCAAAATAGGTAGTTAATAAGTTATCCAAAAGTAGCATTTAGGTATATACCTAAAAAAATAGAGATTTAAAGCATCATAACGTTTATTATCTGCACAATTAATTGGTCTAAAGACAAATGAGTAAAGAGCTAGTTAAAAAAAAAAAATAAAATGAATGAATGAATACTTTAGAAATTACCTTTATAGAAGTTTAAAAATTGGTGTGAGAACAGGTTCTGTAATGCAATGTGCAGGATAATCGACGTCAACATTTATAAGCGGCTCTAATACTATAAATGTAGGTAGTGTACACCATTTTACAATATTTTATTTTATAAAGGTAGCATATTATGGTTAGTAAATTATCCTACCTTTGAATTTCAATGATGACGTTTCATAATGTTTCGTAATTTAAGGCCCTACTTTGTTGAAATCTGAAATCAACCCATTCATCTAAAAGTCACGATTTATATCAAAGTTCTAAATAATTAGAAAGACGTAGATTAATAAATCAATATGATGGACAAAAATATATATTATATGAATATTATTTCACATAAATATTTTTTTATATTATTATTTATTAATCAATTAGGTACAGAATTTAAAAAGCATGAATATTATTTACATGTGTTGATTTAATACAGAGTCTTAAAATTATATAATATGCATAGTCGTATATATATTTAATAGTAAGAAATCCAAGGAAAAACTTTTTTTTTAATAAACGAGTGTACAATTATTTAGTTTATACCACAGCACTATATTTAATGAATATTGATTGAAATATAAATTATTCAAAGAAATGTAACGTCAACGATGTCAACTGTATTTACAAAAACATAGATTATTTAGATTTCATAATTGTTTACATACAACTTCAGTTAGTATTTAAAGGAATAAACTTAAGATAATTTTAACTTAAACTTTATAAAAAAGATGTTTAATAATTTTTAAACTACCTACCTAATAACAAAATTTAGTTTGATTTGTCATTGAATGTACCAAAATTATTTTCATCTGTGTAGTAGCTTAAAAAAAAATATAAAATATATGAAAAATATTATATTATTGTTTTTAATTTTTGAGTCGAAACCATCTTACTGACTAGCCCTTACTGTAGAACAATGTGAATAGGTTCATAGTTTAAATGGGTTATAATTTAAAATCAATCTAAATATTTTTAAAATGCTATTACCGCATATAATAAAAATTATAATTTAAAAGTCTTCATGAATAATGCTTTTGAATTAAATCGAAATAACTACCATCGTTATTCTTTGTTTAAATATCTGATTTCGTCCAAATTTAAACTTAAAATGTCTTTTAAAAAAAAAATGTGAAAATATATGGAAACTACTAGGAATTTCAAAACCGTTCAAAGTACCCACTAGATTCACTTTCCTACCAGAAAAGATGCTGAAGTAGAAAATCGAAACATTATTTCGATTACTTATCTTGTATATACAGATACAAAAATAAATAAAAAAAACACACATCATTGTAAAATCAATACATTAATTGCTCCATATCTAAAACAAATGTAGATTGGTGAAGTGCCTCGTTAAATTATAATTTATATTACAAAAAAATAATGTATCAAATTATTATACTTTACAATATTTTGATGTGTAACAAATGCATCAAGTGTTGAATTTGAAAAGAACAACTATTCATTCAAACCACAAACCTCCAGAGAAAACGTTTTCATAAAAAGGGTATGATATGCAGTTAAACCTCTGCAGTACCTGTATACCTATACATATATTCGACGTGCGTATAAATTCAATTTTCGAAAATTTAACGAATGATGACCTTACAGCCGGAAGAGAAGAAATAACAAGGAACAAGGTTGATTGCCGTAAAAAGAGAAACAGCTTCTTTATTGCATTATACAATCCTGTTATATATTTTTCAACGTGTTTAATAACAATACACTATATATATCTGCTGTTGATTAATATTTTTGATGGCATGCAACGATGCCGTTTGTATCGTTATCAGTGAAAAATTATCGTCCTTGTTCGTTGTACTCGCAGTAGGGTTCTGTACCTAAGTAAAATAACAACATAGGTATTAAAGTAAACGTATATACATTTCCGCGTTATATATTTTTATCATAATATTTCCTCGCTGCGAGTACCTCTATGACGACACAAACGCACACCCGTGCACAATGTGTGCTTTACGTGAATAAATGTATTTTGGACTTTTATAAAAAAAAAAATCGTTATTAATCATATGGAGGCAGAATATAATATTGTTTAGTAGGTAAATAATTTCATGATGACATGACGTAATAATATTATTCTCGATATTTTGTTACAGAGAATTGTTTGGAGAGCGTAAAAACTTGTAAGAAATATATCACATTCGTTTTAACAAATGAAATAATATTTTCTACTTTGTTTCGACTTATTGATTGATCTAGTACGATGTGATGGTGCAACGGACGATTGATATGATTGAACTTAAAAATATCAATTATTGTACCGTAAAAATGTTATGTAAACAAAATTTATATAAAGAGAAAAATTAACTAATTATTCACAGTATACGTTTTGATGAATACATAATTACATAATATTATATTGCTCGCTTTGTGCAAGTAATTACAGTTATCGTATCGTTAAAATATAAACCGAGTGAAAGATCGGTTCGTGGTCATAATATCCAAATATAGAAACTAACTAGTTGCACATTAATTATTAATCAAATAATATGTCAACTTTAAAACAGGCACTAAAGCTTGTTTAATGTGTACAACTAACACAATATGTGAGTATAGACTTGAGCAGCAACGAATTACAGTGTATGTATATATATATATTTGGCTGAGGTTTATTCCAAAACATGTTTTGATGTTATTCTATAATACGGTATCGAATCAAAGTTTCCACCTGAAAACTTATCACGCTTACACCAATAATATATAATTATATTGAAAAATAATAACCGAATTTAGGTATAGGCTCAGATACATTATTTATTTATTTAATATCCATTAATTATTTCTTTTAATTATTTACAAAATTCTAGTTGATCTTGTTTTTCTAAAAATTTGCAAATTGTATGATGAGTGGTGACAATAAATAAAATTTTAAATGGACTACCTTGCCACAATGTGCTCGTTTTAGGCTTCTGAACACAATTTAGAACATCTGCTTATATCCGTGTTGAGTTCGTCCGTCTGTTAATTACCACTACATAATTATGATTGTTGATATTCAGATATTTATTTATTTCCGAAGTTACTATCAGGAACTAGAACCTTTATGATTTCATCGGTTTGAGTTTCAGTTCTTAAAATTATAAGATTTCGGTTTTAGTTTTCAACGTTTTATAATTTTGATTTCTGTTAATACTGTTTTCAACTCTTTATTTTTAAAAATGAAATACTGTATAAAAAAAAATTTTCATTTAATTAAGAACCTTTACTTTGATGACAGCTATTTGTGATTAAGTGTAATCCTTACAGAATTTAGGTTACAAATCATAATAATATTAACGCTAAAATTTTAAAAATACTATTATAGTTATGTGACTATATTTATGAACGTTTTGCTTTAGGTATGATTGAATTCTTAACATTTTTAGAGATCAAAAATAATACTAACACAACTATTATGCATGTGACTAGAGATGAAAACTTGCATTTTTAACTTTCAACTTTTTTTGAAAATTGTATTTTAAATTTATTATTTTTTTTTTAAGGCTTCAACTACTAAAGAAATGCCTTTATATAGGCTAATGAGCCTGGTACTATGTGGGGAGGAACAGTTGGTTGAAACACGTTTTGTATGTGTGGCAAGGATTTGTTGCTAAAAACCCAGGTGGTCACCCATTCGGGAGCTAGCAACATCGGCCGGTACGTACACTTAAAGCGTTTCTGCAGTTGAGCGTTCGACCACACCACACCAAGTCGACAAAATTTATTTTTACTTAAATTAATCGTTGAGATTTTACGGTTGGTATAACAATACGATTAGTTTATAAAATATAACGTTAAATAAAACATTTAGATTAAAACAAAATATAATAATTTTTTTTTAATTTGTGTAAAGTTAAATTTTTATTATTTAACTAAAAATCAAACGATTGTGAATATGTACTAAAATTAAAATATACCCTACATACCTACATGTTAAATAATAAAACATGGTATTTATCAATTATAAATAGTTGTGACTCACGGTCTTGTTTTAAAACTAAGAACAACGTGATTTTTAATATTATAATAAAAATGGTAAAATCAATAAATGTAGGAAAACGTTTATATGCTCAGCTTTCAACTAAAAAAAAAACTTATATATTTTTTAATAATATGAAAAATACACATTTATTATCGAAATGAATTTATTGACATTTTCTATACTATATTCTATAGCACTCTAAAATAATATTAAAATGAGCAAATGGTAGTACGGGTACATATTTTTAAATATACTATTATTTTAAAATATCAAGGTATTTATTTTATAATGAATAAATATGAGAAATTATAAAATTATCACGAAAATGTACATCACTAAATATGACTATTATATATTATAATTATATAATATAATTCACAGAATATATATTAGTAACTACATAGTTACTATTGAGGAATCTTTTTTGATAATTTTTTCAAATAACATATTTGTTCAAACTAAAAATTAGTCTTAGGTTTATTGATGGTATGTTGCATCTATTGGTTGATAATATAAATTTTAATACTGAAAAAAGGCACTTGGCACTAACTTGCATTGCCAGAACGGAAAATACTATTTGACCCAGTTCATAAATTTCTGGACATTTTGATTTCATTGAATACCAGACTATTATCAAATACTATAGAATATTAGCTTAAATTTTTATAAATTAATTGTTATTATTTTTAGAAATAATAATTGAATATTATTGGTATACTCGATGTATAGTATATGCAATCTACATTTATTTTGATCCAATAGTTACCTACTGCCGATACCGAACTTATAATCGATTGCATTGAAATTTGAAATTGGTATTTATATTATTTTGTTTTATGACAAGACGTCTTTATAGAACATATTAACTATTACGTTTTTAGTACTATTCATTAAACACAGATAAAATAATACCTATTGGAATTTGAAACCGAAGAACCCCTATATCAAAACATAAGTTTCGGTTTCAATTCCTAAAAAAAATTATTGATGATTCCGGTCCGGTTTCGGTCCTAAAATTTTCAAAAGGTTTCTGTCTAAAACCAGTATTTTTCGGCACGGTTCCAGTTTCTGATTACTTTACATAAATTGTGTATGGAATTATAATAATTTATTGTATTAAATACGTTTAGAAACCGGGAATTTACCACGTTCGCACAGTGACCTTTACTAACTTGTTTTTTCTTGCTAAATTAAGGTCTTTTTTTTTTTAACAAAAAACCAACTGTATTATAATATTATCTTTTATGAAGGTCTCTCTGTATGATAATTATCCTGCTGTTAAAACATTACGATTCACTGTAATGTTTTGGAATACATATTATAATTAACTTCAGCACTTTACGACTAAAATCAAAAGTCTCTTTTATGATAAATAATAATAAATGACGTGTACCTACACATTTAAGTCACTCAAATTTCAAATAGAATGTATGACTTCAAACAACTTCTAGTTGTTACGCCTTTCGTATGTACAAACACTATACGCACATAGAGTTATACAACTCTATGAAAAAAATACAATTATGGCAAATTATAATATTTTGAAAGAGGCAAGAAACCATTTTCAAGTTATAGTTAAATATGCATCAAGACAGAGTCGAGTGCGAGTATGTGCGACATGAGAATTCTCCTGTTTCCCATAGTTAATTTCGATAACTTATTATTATGTATAGTAGTTCAAATTGAAAGACACGACTAACTCGGCGTAGAACCTAAAGTGATTTTCCTTTGCCCCCATAAGGCACCACCGCAGTTGTTTAACTTTAAAATACGAATTAATCTTTTGTTGAGTATTTAATAAATTTATAAGGAAACCGGATCCCTCTTCACTTTATCGCTCTCTCTCTCTCACTCTCTTTCACTCACTCTTGTGCACGAGCACCTATCCCAACGACGAGTTTCTCATTCTGTTATAAAATATGATAACCTTCGTATACGTTTAGACATGTGGCACATTTTCCACCGAATGCCGAAAGTTTCATTAGGATTATCTAATTACAATTCGCATACACTCACACTCACACAAACACACAGGGTGCAGGACGTGTAAGGAGATAATAGTAGGCGCTACATAGGCATACTACGCGAGGGAATTATTTTTTAACTTTTTTACTCGCGCGTATGGTTTATGCACGCTGAAAAGTTAATCAAGCAAATAACGCGATTATTCCGTCGATGATAATGAATAGCGTGAGTATACGTGATGACGTAGAGAATCTATAAATACATTACGTACAGTATTGTATGCCATATAACGGTGATTAGTCGGAGAAATAAATTTAAAACAGATTAAAAACAATGCGGATTATTAATAATAAATAAAAAAAATACCTTATATTATATAATATACTTAATATATTATATGCTGCATAGGTTTACTATATTAGTCAACATGTATCCAAATGTTATACACTTATCTCATTTTTTTTAAATAGTACAAAAAAAAAACAATTATCATACCTATACAATATTTAAATGAATAAACACACGACGAGTCATTGAAGTATACATATTATAATATACGACATATATCATAGGCAATTGATGAAAAAAAATTGTGAAAAAATATCCACGTTTTTGTAGCGCGTTTTACGTTTATTACGAATAATATTGCACGAATCATGATTATATACTTAATACGTATACCACCAAGAACCGATAACATTTTAAAACATTATTATAGTTATGATCTACCTTTCATTGAACTGAAGTGTAATTTTGTAACTGTTTATGTCACTAGTCAAGTACAAAATAAGGAATTTTATAGAAATCTAGGAAATATAAATATAAAACATGCGGACAATGTAAGATATAATATTACAATTTTTAATGTAAATAGGTACCTATTTTGACTTATATTGACATAATTTTTCTAACTAGGTTATGTTAAAAAACTAAGAATACGATACAAAAAAGGTTATTTTTTATAATAAAAGGCTTTAGAAGTTCAGTCATTTGCCTACACAATATACATATATTTATAAATATTATATTAGTCGCGTATAATAAATTATAATTAAGAATACATTTGTGTGTCAAAGTGAGTCTTCTTGAAAAAGCTAGAAATTAGGGTAATATGTAACAATATTTAAGATACTACCTATCTGTACTTTGGGTAGTGCGATGTGTTTGATGGTAGTTGGTTCCTGATAGCGGAAAAAATGGAGTTAGTCATACATTTTATGTAAACACGCCCCAGGGCAAAACAATTTTTCCGCCCTTCCTTCTAAAAAAAAAAAAAAGAAGTTCTAAGTCAGGCAACAATAAAATACTTTCTATGAAACAAATCATAAAGTAATATATTATGTATAAATCTATATAAATTTCTATTGTAGTATAAAGCATTAAAGGTATATTATATTTGTATAAAAATACAATTAAGTACCTTAAATATTATTAAAATTAGGAAAATTAAAACAGTAAACAATACGTTACATACTATACTCCGTTCAGCAACAGAACACGCAGATTCTGCGCATTCCTGCATAACCCTGCCATTGAAACAGGTTCCTCTAATAACACTACTATAAAACAAATACTATTGGGTACATAACATTTATTTACGTATATAATGTTATAATTATACCGAAAACTATCGAAACTTCCTGCATTTGCAATTGTAATAATTAAATTATTATTTAATCATAGGAAGCTGAAAATTTAAAATCTGATTCGATACAAATTCGTGTCATGATGCATATAATTGTAATACAAAAATGTGTGTCGCATATATTTGAATATTTTAATAAATTGTTATGATTTTGCATATTTAAGTTTTCCGTTTAACTAAATCGATGTCAGGTACCTACTTGTCACGATTAATTTTTCTTCTATTTTTTTAATTAACCTAAGCAAAATTATGGGGTATAACAGTTATTATTAAAAATTTAAAAATAAATGTCATTTACTATTTACTATTTATTGTCTTTTACAATCAAAAACACATTGTTCAACTACATTCGTTCGCATTATATTATCAATTGTTTCTCCAGAGAAGTCAAAATTAAAAAAAATTAAATTGATTTGAAAACCGTAAATACAATGTGGTAGTTAATAAACTAAAATAGGGAATTGAACACAGATTTGCTTTATTTCGTACATTTTTAAATAATTCCAATAAATTTTTATTAATTTTAACTTTTTGATCTACTCAGCAATATAATTAAGATTAAAAATATTTTATTTTACTAATAAATAGTTCACATTGTAATAAATTGGACATTATTTTTTTTTTTTTTTAACACAGATAAGTTAAGTTAATATAAAAAAGTTAAAAGTTAATTTAATTTTTTTTGGTAAACTTGGATAAGTTAAAAATTTATACAAATTGTTTTAAACTTTTTATTAATTTAAAAAGCTAATTTATTTTGTATATTATACGACACAGCTTTCTTCATATTTTCTCATTCAAAACGATATAACTATATCAGTATTATTTATACATTATTTCTAATAATTTATATATTTTTTTTGAAGTTTTTTGTCGCTATAAAAAAAATTAACAATTGTTATTTATTTAATAACTATTAATTAATAAACACGGCTTAAAACTTTATGCATTTGCATATTCCTTATGAAGCTACATATTTAAAATCTGATTCGGTACAAATTTGTGTCATGATACATACAATCGAAACACAAAAATTTATGTTGCATATTTAAGTATGTCTTAATACAATTTTATGATTTTATATATTTAAGGAATTTAAGAATACTAATGCATATTACATGCATTAATCAACAGCAAACAAATTTTAAATACTTTAAAATGTTTAAAAATAAAGAGCCACCGCTCACCGTAGCCTCGTCTATATTTTGAGTTATACACTGATTATTAATTTAAAATTTATTATAATTGGCCCTAATTTTACATTTTTTCAATAAAAAAGATTCATTTTTACTAAAAGCTGTCACTATAGCTGTCGATATCATGCGCCACAATATCACTCGTTTGATAAAATAAGACAAAAAATAAAAAAGGTCGGCAATTGGGTACCGCTCTCCTGTACAGTATGTGTCGAGTGGATCACTTTCATAGATGTGTCAAATTTGAATTCAATGATATAAATCATTATATACGAAAAACAATTCTGAGCGAAGACGATCTGTGAGCCTATATAACTAAGTGTATTTTAAGATATTGCTATTAAAATAGGTTTTTTTGCTATTAATAATACAGTAGGTTGAATTAATTTTTGCAGAAAACATTGCATTTAAAAATGTCATTGAGTGTATAAAAACCATAATATACTTTAAAAGTTTCAAGTACCCACAAAAAATGTTTTTAAATTACAACGAAATAACTAACATTGTCATTCTTCATTTAAATATCTAATTACGTTCAAATTTGAACTTAAGATGTGCTAAAAAAATTAATTTTTTAATTTTTTTGTTACATTATTAAATACTTACGAAAAACCTTGTTTTAAATTTTCAATTTTTAACTATAAAAACTGATCATTTGATGCATTTTTAACCACTAAATAATTTGCAAACATTTGAAATTTTGATGAATTAAAACATGATGATAGACACAAAAAAAAAACACAACATTGTAAAATCAATACATTCATACCTTCGCTCAGAATCTTAAATGTATTGACCTAACTTAATTTTTTAAAATTAAAATTTAATTCGTTTATTTCACGTTAATTAAAAAACAATCAAGTGAAGTTGATAGTTAAGCTAACAGTAACCCAAAAGTAATTAGTTAAGTTAAAAGTTAAAAATAATTCAACTTTTAACTTAATTAACTTATTAATGCCCAGCCTTGATCAAATGATTATTCGACCTCGTAAAATATAAATACTGAACAATATATCCTCGGCCACGCATGAACGTTACCAAAAACAGATTTACAGTAGATTAAATTTCAATACATTTTATTAATATATTTAATAATCGTCCCCATTTCCTAAAAATAATATCATCTTTATGCACATAACTGCATATTTTATTGTTTATTTATTTATTTTCCAAACGAATTACATCCATACAGTTTTTTAGACACATATTATTATGTTGTCGTGTTGAAATATCGATAGACGTAAATCAAGCGTTTTAAACAACCAAACGACGTGACAAATTGTACATCCTACAGGTAGTCACGAACCGCATATCGGTCATACGAAATTTGATATGCCATTTGTATTGTCGAAACACCGTAGGCAGACGATATACACACCTTATATGGCTAGATGCGTGTACGGTGTATATTATATACATATAATATGCATTTATATTTATATATTATTATTATAGATATCCGCACGGTGTCTTGTTCCATTATGCCTGTATAGAATGTTTCCTTTGAGGCATCGCATTTTGGTGACCACATTTGATCCGCTTGTATGCATATACGCGTTATGGTAAAGTGGTCCGGTAAATTCGCGCATATACCGCATTATTTTTGAACAGGACAGCCGCAGAATATCGGTCAAACTAATCAAATCTCGGTGTTTCAACCGTTCATTTGCGACAAGGACATATCTGCTACCCACTACCGTGTATATGGTACACATATTATTATGTGTAACCCATAATATATGGCGTTTGAGGGACTGTTGCGGAAACGTCTACATTTTTCGGTCATTCGTGTAAACAGTCCAAATTCTCATGGCTGAAAGGTTGTGCATTATTATAATGTATTATAAAAGTAGGTGTTCTACATTATTAATGATAATAACAATAATAGTATAATTTGTGTGCGTGTCTAAAAGAACGAAACGCGAAATACACCAAATATTTTTATACGTTCGTAGTGCCAACATTAGTAAACATAAAACATTTTTGAAATCGTTACCTGTAACAAAATTATAACGAATAATATTTTTAAAAATAACATTTAAACTCAATCTTCCAAAAATTTCCGTTTAATATGTTTATGTAAATATTACTGTTTCAAATTGGAAATAATAATTTTGTAAATGGCCTATTTTGAATACCTAGTGAGTATATTATATGTTTATATTATATAGGTATTTACATAGATATTGTTTAATTTATTTTACTGGATATACACAAAGTAGAAAACTCATATTTAATACAGAAATGGGTTTATGGAAATTGTTCGTGCCAATTGTGTATTTTTGTACAAGATCGTTTGATTATAACTTAATTTCGTTTTACTAACATTAGATTTTCTATCTTCTGTTAGTATCTGTAATATTCACTTTAATAAAATAAGTAATAAATTCTTCATTATTTCAGGTCCTGTAACCTGTAACAATTTTAATAGATTTTGCTATATCCAATTTTAATTATTGGCTGAAGTATTTATTTAAGTCTTAAACAGCAGTCTTAATATTTTATGAAGTAGGTAGGTAACCATATCCCAAACTTGATATTTAACATTTTATAATACAGTATACACAAAATACTATCTTGTTTATTACTGCTTAAAGAGGGTAAATGGAATTCAAAAAAAAAAATCATAAAATATGTAAATAAACTAATTCACAGATAGATTTGCTTATTGTTTTGAATCTACATTTAACATGCAAAATTTCTTCAAGTGCAAGTAAATATAATTTTACAAATTTAAAACGATATAAAATGTAATCTTGAGTTCCGTCTAGTCAAGTCAAAACAAATTATCATCAATGACATTTTGTTTACAAATTGTATCAACTCAACTTTAATAGTAAACAACATTTTTATTGAGTGTAAATTTTTTTCTCTTTAAGTAGGTAAACATCACATGATACAAACCATGAAAATCTTGGTTTAAGTTGTTGACCAGCTTATATCGGGTACCTGGTACTAGTATATTTTGTCTAACTAATAGCGTAGCTTGAGGTGATTGTAAATTCGACCTGGGTATTTTTTCAGGTAAAAATCTTTGACAAGTAAACCCAGTTCGATTATAAATTATAATATGCCTAAATCTTTTCATATCTAATTAGTGATTATTTTATAATATGTTTGAGAACCATTTAGCATTACTCAGAGAACACTGCAAGGAGGCAATCCTCATTATGTTCTAAAAATTATTTTGTTTTATTTTCATTTTCAAATTATTTATATAAATATAAATAAATATAAATAAATTATATAAATGTAAAATTATAATTAAAATTTATTTTTTAAGATGAAAGCCATGTATTTAACATATTCATTTACTGAAATTTGTTTATTTTCATACTTTTTAAGCGTGATTTCCAACAATTTTTTTTTTTGTTTTGGAATTTTGAAATTAAAATATTTTATGATATACTGTTGATTTTAATATAGGTTTTGGATGCATTTTTTTTTTTAATTTGAATATGACAGAATAATATATTATATTTGTCAGTATATGATTATTGAGTTGAGTTTACAATCATTTTTTTTTTTTTATTACTTGCAATTTTAAGGCTAAACTTATAATAGAAAAGGTAATCACGGGACCAGTTTTTCATTTGCCTACAGCTTGGCATTCATATATAATATAATTTATTCGTCTTATCGTTAAACTGTTATATTAGAGCAGTTACATAATTCTTTTTGATCCGTGATCATGGACTCCAGTCCATGGCCGTATCTATTTTCCTTCAATATGAATTAAGAATATCTTTTTTTCATATTATATCTATTACAAATAATATAAATGGCGAAAAAATATTTATTTATTTTTATTGTCAGAGGCGTATTTACATGTTTCCCGCTTGTAAGCAGGAAAATTGTTGCACTAAATAACTAAAATATACGATACTGACTGAATTATTACTTAATTGTTATAAAATAATATATTAATAATTAATAACAAAATGTTAGTATCTATACATTTGAGTTCAGACATAATATAATTATTAACTACCAAATAGATGGTTGATTTACGTCAAAATTTGGTTTTTGCAATTATGTCAATTAAATATTCGAAATTAATCGTGAATACAAGTAGTGCGATTAAATTTAGAATTGTTTATTGTTAGATATTTTATATTTAAAATTAACGATAACAATTTCTTTGAAACTCGACGCCATAAAAATTTCCAAATCCAGATATACCGCGATTAAAAACTATAAAAAAATGAATTCATATTTAATTTATAATTAACACTATTGTGGTTAATAAATAAAAAATAGATATCCTGTTGGCTGTTGTGTTAATCTATTGTCTATTAGAATATACATAATATATTTTCCAATAACAGAAAACTTGAAAACATATATGATAAGTATCATCAAGTCAATACGCAATACTCACCATCAATATTGAGAAAAAAAAATTCCCTTCAAAAATTTGCTGCTGTAGGCACGTGCCTATAATACCTGCGATTATATTCCATACAAATAAAATATAAATACCATAAAAAACGATGGAAAGTGATTATGAAAATGTTTATCTAATTCGTCGGAAACTATTTGTTCGGTTTTATTAGTGTATATTACTGCTTGGCAACATCGCCAAGGTGATAATCCAGAATTGGTTTATACGCTGGAAAATATTTGTCATTTTTGCGAATTACTAAAGGTTTTCTATGCGAATTTTATTTTATCCATGATAACTGATACGCAATATAACAAACGCAGGAATAATAATATACACAATTTTATATATATATAAATCTCGTATCACGATATTTGTCTGCGATAAACTCTAAAACTATTTAACCGATCTTAATAACATTTTTTTCAATGGGTAAAATTTGGTCCCATTTCAGAGATAGAAAAGTTTTTATCTCGATTAATGAATCAATAATTTTTATTACAAAATAAATGTTTTTTATAGCACAACGGGTTGTAATTATTTCTAAGTTCCGTAAATTTTTAACAGATAGCGTGCCACGGTGGTGCAAATTAGTTAAATTGTTTTTTCATTTCATCCTAATTGTGCTGTATGTATGCCTTTTATATATTCCTAAACCAATGAACCAATTTTGATGAATTTCTGTATAGAGATAAATGGAATCTTGGAGAAAAACATAGATTACTTTTTGTCGCGAAAATAATACTTGAAGGGGGTAAAAGTTTGTATATCCTAGCTGATAACATATCTTACTAGTGACGCCAGCTATCTAGATATTATATAATAATGAAATGCTGTTTGTTAGGGAGCGCATAATATGAAAATGGACGGTCCGATTGGGCTTATTATTTTTTTTAATGTTCGTAATAGTCCGAAGAAAGTTTTTAAGGAAAGTTTTTATTTTCTTAATTATAATTTCATTTATTTTAAGCATCTTGAGAGGTCATCAATCCACCGCAGGTGGTTTGTCTACCTGATAATATACTGCTCGCATATTGTTCGCGACCCGACGCAATCGGATTGTTTACCTAGGAAGCTTAGTTGCATGTAAATAACTTGAGATTAATCTTAACTTAATCTTTGGATCGGGAAACGCCGGACAGTACAGCTAGTATTATATATATTATGACGGTACGTATCATAACACTAGATGGCGACTATAAATATCGGTCTTTATTTATTAAGTTTATTTTAAAGAAAAATTGACATGATTTAAGTTTTTAGTACAAAAAAAGGTTTGCAGGAAAATGAAAACTTATTTTTTGTGGGGGGAAATGGTATCTAGTTTTTGGAAGAAAATTATGGTACCTTGGTCCATCGGACCTTGTAGGCCTATCTCAAATAATACAGTTGTTGTCTACTGTCTAGCGAATATAATCTTAAAATTGATCGTATTAATTATTACAATTGTAACGAGTGAAAATAGTAAAGAAATTAATGTAAGGTTTTGTATGCAAGTAAAAGTCTCGGTTATTGAAATATAATATTACTTACCTATAAAATATTTTTATCATATATATTTATAAGATAGTCATGGATTTTCCATAATATTCAATAAAAAAAAAAAAAATGATTTGTGGCGTGTATACTGCAGTTAGGTGAAGAGCATATCAAAAATACGTACAATAGGATAAGGATTTAAATTTTAAATTGCTATGATGAAAAAAAAAATTCAACATTAAATTGGCCGTCGGTTTTCCCAGAAAATCGATTTGAAGACAATTACAGCTAAAGAATGATAATAATAATAAAAATAAAATAAAAAATTAATATAAGAAGACACTAACTTGATTTTTGCAATTTGGCGATTTCAACTAAAAACTTAAATTGGCGTATGGATATACATAAGATAAATGTACCTCGTAACGAACGCGATAATATAATTTTAATTTTCTTCCTAAATCGTCTACCTACCTTATTCGAGTGCTTGCTGAACTCGCAGCAAACGAATTGCGTCCCAAGATCCCTTTTTTATACAAATTGTGGCCCGACAATATTTAACAACTATACCAATAATTGTGTCCGATGTAAATACATTATTTTCCTTTCTATTTAATACAGACTTAGGACTGTCAATAGCAACATTAAATATTACATTATAAAAGGTAGGTTAAAAATATTGTTTTTCATCATTTTGTAATTATGTTCATCAAAAATATCGTTTTCGTCATTAATTTATTAACTAATTATAATAAAAATAAAAATATATAAAGAAGGTTATAAGTTATTATATTATTATATCAAAATGTTAAAGCGCATTTATTTATGGATTGGTAAAAATTTGAATGATACAGTTTTGATATAGTCAAAACGTGTTATTTTGTTTACGTCGTATTTAATCATCTGCTTTCTTAAAACTTCTCGTTTTTCGTATATTTCACACCTTATTTTCTTTATTTAATCATTACTGCAAATTTCGATGTAAATATATTTTTGTACGTTTTTAAATACATCAATAAATTTTTAGATATTTGAATGAGCAGAATAAAACATGCCGTTAAATTTTGAATGGAAAGCTTCACAGTTATTATTGTTGTCTGTGTAATTTAACCCAAATAAATTTCCTATAAAGAAGGAGGAAAGTCGCATTCGGGATATATATATATATATATGTATTTAAAATATAATCTATGAATTTTTGTTATTTTTCATTTTGTGGTAAAATTAATACTATATCGTCGGCAAAACAGTTTTTTACATCTTCAGGTTTCAAAAAGGGGAGACCAAAATATATTTTTAAGTAATTACCTATTTCTGATTTTAGTTTATATTCATTACTCAAACTTAGAGCTTGTATTAGTCTTTACCAACTCTGGCCTATTAAACAATCGACATCCTTTTAATTTGATGGATGCCCAAACAAATAATACTGCCGAGTGGAACGCAATTAGTATAGTCGTATAGAAAAATCGGGACGCAATTTGTATGTCACTAATCTCAGTTTTTATATCTGGGACGCAATTCGTATGCAACCGCTGAACCTCGTGTTTATATGTCACTGAAATGTTTTCGTTATCGTTGCTTAGAATTTTTCTGTGATTTATCGACCAACAAAGATTATTTTGATCCGTTTCACTTTTTCAGAAAATATCTAAAATAGGTATTATACTAGTACACTATAATAATGTATCAATCGAGTTTGACAATGATTAAGATGTTTTTTTTTTATTATTCAAATGTATTATTGACTAGTGTATTGTTTGTTTGTATCACATATACCTAATAGGTTCTTATTATATATATTATGAATTATTATGATAATATAATCAGAAACTTTAATTCAAAGACAATCAAATTGTAATTGACCAAAGACATTAAAATATTTAAAATATTATCTAGTATTCCGATGTAACTCGCGAGATATTATACTACGTCGAACATTTTTACATCCCGATTCAGGTCCTATATTTTTTGTATATTTTTTTTCTGTATTAGATACGAATAAAAAGTTTTTGTAACTCAACAGTTAAAAAAAAGATACAAACAATTTAATATACAAAGTAATAATGAACCATAAATATAAATTATAATGACTAATAATAAATTATACGTTATTAATTTAATTATAAAATCGAAGATCATTTATTTAGATAGGTGTGGAGGTACAATAATGACTTATTATAATGGCCCTATGTTGATAATTAAAAGTACGCTGGCATAGAAATAATAATAGCCCGAGCTGTAAATTGTGTATTGTTAATAAATCGCGATTAATGAAATTAAAAGAGATAGTTAATAATTATCAATGAAGTAAGATCGGTAAAAATTGTCGACGTTTAATTTACTGTTAATTATTTCTATATTGTGAGATTAGATGGAATAAGTAACATTGTAACAATATTATAAGTATGTTACATGACATCTATGTATATTATATATAAATTCTACATTATGTACAAACAGCTGATGACCGATACAATAATATTAACACACACGCATGATTATAAGGCTTAACACCAACACACATCATGTATAATGTAGTCAGTTCGACAGACACCACCGACAGGAGCGAACTCACCGATACCTACACATATTAACAGCCATCTTCTGGAACAGTAAAGTATTTTTTAATATATAATAATAATTATTCTAGATATACAAACCAAACGTGTCTTTTATTGATAAACACGTCATTTACAAGTGCTCTAACCTCCAGCTACGGAAGACTTATCCATGAGGAATAGAAAACCTTCCCTGGATAACTAATAGAGTAACGAGGTTCCCCGACCACGTTGCAACATAAACACACAAAAGTCGTCTCTTTAATAACCTAACAATTTTATTTTTATAGCAACATTCCTATCTATACAGAACAACAAAAACATGTATATCGTATACAATAAATTATACATCATATAACAATAATATATTATAGTATACGTGGACACGGGTTGATTTCTTTATCACTACAAATAATAATTTTTTTATCGTATATTTTTTTTTAAAAACATTTTTTTTTTTTTTTTTTTACATAATTATAAGTCATTATTATTATTACTACAATATTTTCGAAAAAAATTAAATTTAATATTAATTTTCATTGTTATAACACTTAAAGTTTCTACTAAAAGTATTTCGAGTACAGCATAAATATATACATATTTATTTCCATATTCCAAAACAGTGCATTTTCTTTGTCAATAGACAAACAAAACAAAAAAAAATATTGTATTATAATGACTTCTATAATATTATATGTATATATTATGAATTATCTTAAAAACACACGAATTAAACGACGACTGTTTAGGGATAAAAGAATCATCGTGTATTTTATAATTTAACGTAACGTTCTAGTTAAAGTGTTTACATACAAAGTATATAAATACTTCATCAAGGAAATGCGTAGAATAATTAGTTATATTATACAATTACAGATTATGAATCGTTGTAGTGTTTAAATTAATATTTAATTAAAGCAAATACACGAATAATTACGATTAATACTTATATTTTCTAAAAAAAAAATTTTTTGTACAAGATTACTTTTGGATTTATCTTAGTCATTATTAATACATTTTTATTTACAATTTTTTTTACATAAAATTACAATTACAATTATATTACCTACATTATTTATAAAAATTAGTATTCGATTGGTTTTGGTGACATTTTGAATTGCATAAAACACCATTCATATGTCATAAATATCGATTAATGGTGCGTTTAGTGATACAAGCACATTTAAAAAAACCTTGTCCATTTCAAAT
Organism: Pentalonia nigronervosa; assembly: GCA_014851325.1. Taxonomy (NCBI): domain Eukaryota; kingdom Metazoa; phylum Arthropoda; class Insecta; order Hemiptera; family Aphididae; genus Pentalonia; species Pentalonia nigronervosa. Next base: position 8,631 of record JACXSJ010001059.1, on the reverse strand, counting down.
TGATTGTTCTGTAGCTGTAGATCGTAGAAAAATTTGTTTTTCTTGAGGAACATCGCTTAATGGTATAAGGTTTTCGGAAGAAGTAGTGAATTGGGAATTGTTTACGTACCACATTTATATCCAAGTTGATAGAATCCGCCTTCAGTCATTTTGAGAACCACAGTAATTACCGATCGAGGGTTACCCTCCCTATATCAACATGAGGAACTTTAATCCAAACTGTTGAATCTTCTTTTGCTTTTGGAAATTTAGCATTTGATAAATTCTTAATTTTTTTTACTTATATTTCTATGTTGTCTTGTGCAATTTATCGTTTTCTCTTTGTTTGTGTTTTCGATTTTCGATTAATGGTATTTCTTGTGTTATAGTGTTTGGTAATATACTTAACGATATGCCATTTGATTGACGATGAGCTTTGTTTAATTCCAGAATGATAGGCTTTATTTTTCTCGAATTGAACGAATCAAAAGCCTTCATTCCATTTGTTATTTGTTGGTGTTATTGTTTTGCATCCAAATTGTCAATATATTTCCAATATCTTGGTTGGCTCGTTTAACACTGTCCTGTGACTGATTATGCTATGATTCTCCGTGAACGATATTTGAATCTAGCCACATCTCACACAGCGAATTAATTATTTCATTACAAAATTCCCTGCCATTGTTAAAATGAAGAATAGCGGGTACACCAAATAAAAAAAATATATATCTAATAACACACATGCGATTTGTTCGGCTTGTTTTGAAGTTAAAGGGTTTAGAATACAAAACTTTGTTAAATGATTTTGATAGACATATATAAATTTAAAATATCTGTCAGGTTGTGATTGAAAATGTATAAGATAATTTGACAGCGATTATTAAAATAGTTAAAAATCATAGGCTTGACCACAATACCTTTTTTTGTAATTTTTTCTGTTGACATGGAACATACAAATTTAAATATAATTTCACATCAGCTTCGAATATATTTTTATACTTTTTATTAAGTTTAAATAACATATAGTCTCTTCCTCCATATTGACTTATGAATATTGTTTAAAATATCAAATATATCGTCTATCATAACGTATATTTTGAAATTTGGATTGTTTTCATTAAATGGGCAAATTAATGTTTCAACGCCATTTATTGTTATCAAATCGTAATGTTTCGCAAGCCAATAATCACGGGCTTGTGTATTTTTAATTATCATTTTTTTTTTTGACGTCAGATACTAATTTTAAATATTTTTCATTAGATAAAATAGCACTATTATTTTTACACTCGCGTTTTTCAATTGCTTCGTCAAATGTTTGTTTTATCCATATTGAGTAAAATTTAAAAGTCTCAATCAAAATATGAAAACAGCAGCTATACCTACAATGCGTTAAACGTATAACTATGGTGAACTGCAAACGACTGGACGAGAGAAAGTATATATATTATACAGCTGGAGTTCTACCACAACGAAAATAATAAATTGGTCGGGACGTTGGGTTAGATTTAATCGTCTCTTATTATTGACGTACCTAATCTCGCCATATCTTAACGAAATCCGATATACAAACTATAACTGAACAATGACGGGGAATTCATAAAACGCCTAGTTAAATTTGATATTACATGTTTTACCGGATTGATTTGGTTGATGAATGTAATAGCTATAGGCATTTCATGAAATACCACCGTTTAATACTCTAACGCTAACATATACAGTACACATTTATCATAAAACATAGGTACCTACTACCTACCTGAGTGCCTACAGCAGCAACCGTGAGTATTCCTTTTTTTTTTTTTTTTGGGGGGGGGAGGGGATATGG